>JANAVB010009200.1:4715109-4945887 GCA_029216955.1 Iris pallida | reverse complement strand
GTATCAGTTGCTAAGTTAAGGGGAAGATTTTAGAACCAAGTATCTGTCACCCTTTTAATTCCATTCCATGTTTCTTAGATAATGTTCAGTGTAATAGATGGATAGTTGAGGGGACTTAGCAGTAGCAATAGCAAATAGGCAAGGTTGTGTGTGAGGCTCATTGGATAGCAATGTGTAGTTGAGTGTGGACGGATTTGAGTTATGTATTACATGGTAGATATGTGTGGGTGTAGAGGAGTAAGATGAAGAACCAGTAGTAGCAGTTAACTGATTTAGAAAGGAGGGAAGATAAAGATGATTTGGTTGTGTGAGCATTACCAGTATAGATTAGGAGGTTGGGGAAATAGTAAGGTATGGGGGCTATCTTGATATCAGTCCTAGTATGATACCTTTGTATCAGTGTTACATTGCATTTTCATAATAGCACATCCCTTGTCTTATACATTAAGTCCAATGATGTTTATTTTCTTATACTTTATAAGTTGTCCATTGATTCCCTCATCTGCTAATGGTTCAGACCCACTAATGGTTGACACATTATTTATATATCAATCCCTTGGTTTTGTTTTATTTCCCTTATTTGATTGTTTTAGTTTCAGTCTCGTTACTTTATTGCATCACTCCGAAAGGTTGGCATATGTCTTAGATAAGTTATACCTGTGTATCATTTAAGTAGGCATTTAGGTATCAGTTGCATATAGGTTTAAACACATGTAAATGTTGTGAAGGGGGCTGTTGGAGAAAATAAATGAAAGAAAGCAGCAGTATGGTAGCAGCTTGATAGCAATTTGCTATAGGGATTTGGCAATTGGGAAGATTCTAGTATAGGCTTAGGAAGGATTTAAGGTGTGCAGGCATTAGAAGAAGAATAGACCATAACATGAAGCAAGTAGCAAGGAAATTACAGTACTCTAAATGAACCCACATATGTGGATAGTGTACCATGGCACATGGGGTGTATGGGTACCTATATCATATAGGCAATTACCTAAATAGCTAAGGTTATGCGTCTTTAAGCCTATACTTGTATAGTATCAGAAAGATACATAGGAGTATAGGCTAGTATTGTCTAGTATAGGTTAGATTACCTTGATATGACAAGGTAACGACCTAGTTTAATAAGATTTTGACCTGTTGACCGAGTTTGACCTAGTTTGACTTCTCTGACCTAAAAATGGTCTAGCAACATGTAAATAACACATTTAGATTTATTGCTTACTCTAGAACATCAAATAACTCTGTATATCTCATATAGGTTTGTGTGACACCACTTTGGGCATCGATCCTCATTTATTGCTCAGGACCACAGGCGAGTACATTCTCTGATAGTTCTTTTATTTATTTGATGATTACTGTATTTCAGTTCTAGTACAGTTCTATTTGATTCTCTGGTATATCACAGAATGATATTTCTGGATCTATTGCATGCGACACACATATAATACTTATTTGGCCTATATTTCTGGAATCATTCACTAGAATCACCCTACTGGAATCACCTACTGGCATCATATTGTTCTGGCTGGACTTGTACTCGTTTTACGTGTCGTGTTATGGATTCACTTGTACATATCAGGGCAGGAAAAATACTCGAGTAGACATGTAAACATTTCCAAATATACTGGAAGCACCCCTACTGGTCTAATCTGGAATGATAGCAGTCGTACACTTGCCAAATGTGCAATGAGCCGTATTTACCCCTAGCCGTTTATATGTCAAAAGCAGTATTTCATAACACACTTGTTAGTGTCTTGTACTGGAATCACACTTGACTTATATTGTACTGTCTGGACTCACATCATATTGCTCTAGTTTATTTACCCCTTTGCCGTTTACATGTAGAAAGTGTATTTCAACTCACTTGTTAATGTAGTCATGCTATATTTATAGTTTTTGTTTCAGTCGTTTATTACAGTTACTTTCTTGTCTTTATTGCCATGCTCTTCTGCTTTTACTCATATGTTTTATACCATGATTCCCTGTTTATACACCCATCATGTATTTCATTATCATTTACAGTTTTATAGACTTTGTCAATTATTAAAACTGCTATTAGAATGTACTCGTTCCATTCCTGACCGGAAACCTTATTTTTCAGATTAGTTGCCTGCTATATTATGCATTGGATCATTGGGAGATATAGGTATGTGATGAGGTCAACCTAGAGATTAGTTAGTTCATATTTTGTTGTATTAGAATTGATGAGATATTGTAATTGGTTAAATATAAACCTTGGAATGTTGTAACTTAATTTAGTTTTATGAATGAGCAAATAAAGTTTTTATCTTGTGTGATTTTGAGCATTGTGGCTAGACAACGTTCTACTGCCGACATTGCGACATAGGCTGGCTTGGACGCGCACTCATATCCTAAAAAGTGGGTGCGGGTCATGACAAGTTTTTTGGTGGCCCATGCAGGTCTATTTTTGTAAATTATGCAAACTCGTGATAGTACTTAAACTAGTCGTACTATTGCGAGCCTGAGACTAGAAAATATTTATTCATAATTAGGATTTATGAGGATGACTAGGAATATGAGTCCCTTATTCAAATTGACTGTTGGGCAATTTAAGGTTGTTACATAGGCCATATGATTAAGGTAGTGATATTTGTTAAGTTGGTGATACCCTATTTGATTGTGTCTGATAGAATGACCCAAATCAAAGGTGGGTAGATTATTCATCTGGTAAGTTAGGATATTCTAGGATTCAATTCCAAATATTGATCATTTGCATAATTTTATTTTCTCCCCTCTAAACCTCATCATCGTAAAATTCTTATTGCTTAATTGGCCATAGGTAATTATTTTTATCAATATTTTATTTCCAATCCATTGAGTATTGATCCTAACTTGATTCCATTATCCACTTTCGAGTCAGTTTTGTTGCAATTCAAGACATATATGTTTTTCCTCAATTCTTGAATATTAGAGAAAGAAAAATTATATACTACACCAAAAAAGGCCTTTAGGAACAATTTTTGTATGTTCCTAATATTTTTAGGAACATATCATAAACGTTCCTAAAAGTGGCGTTGCAATATTTGGAACAGTTAGACTACGTTCCTAAATTTGGTTTGGAACAGTTATACAGCGTTCCAAATGTAGATTTTAGAACATATGTGATGTGTTTCTAAATTATTTTTGAAACATCTTTGAAATGTTTCTAAATATCAATTTGGAACACGTTCTGCTCGTTTCCAAATATAAATTGTAACACTTTTTCATTATTCTTGTGGAAAATTTTGCAACATTTTGTAAGCGTACCAATTTATTTGTTAATTTCATTTTGGATTCCAATTTTTAGTTGGAACCACAATTAAAACTAATAGTTTTTAAACTGAATACACTAAATGATGGTATAAAAAATATAGGCACACCATATTTTACTTTCATCCATTAACTTTTTTTACTATTCTAAATCATACAAAAATAAGTAATAGCTTAAACACAAATCAATGAGTGAACATTTGAGCAATTTGAACATTTGATCCATTGTACATCACATTACTAGGTTCAAGAAGCTCCTTGGCTTACAGTGTACCTAATAGAGGCAGTCAAACATACACAAGAGAAAAGCCACATTGAATGCCAAAACGAGGAAGAGCAAAACAGGGACACTACCTCATACACTATTATGATAGGAAAAGAAACTACAAGTAGTTTTATAACTTTACAAAAATTTGACATCAATGCTCAAGTAAACAAAAGTGGAACAAATACCAAAAATAACAAGCAAGTTTTCGAGCATCAACTATAGTTACTAACAGCTCCTCAAAAAATGTTTGTTTCCTTCAGTTGAATCCATTTGAAATTATTTAAAACATGGCCTAATGCTTGCCTTTCTAAAAATCAACAACAATCTTCCTTCGTGCGCACAAAAAGTCGAGGCAAATCTTCAGTGAAAAGTTTTCTCAGGAACTTATTCAGAACAAAAGAAAATAATTCAATAAAATTTATAGAGCTAAGACAAGTATGTCAAGGACTAATCAAATTATATCGCAGTAATAAAAGAATGAAGCGGATTATTGTACTAGCAGAATTATAATAAAGAGAAAATAGGACTTACTATGGCTCCATGTATTTGACGAAGGACTTGTTCCACACAAGCAAATCACCGAGGGCAACTTCTCCAATTTTTTTTCGATTTTGGATTTTTATCAGCCTTGTAAATCTTTGCAGAGAACATCTTTCGTGTAACCATGCTCACCTTTAATTCATCAGCTTCCAAGACATAGCCATGACATATACCCCGATGGATTAGATCTACTACCGCCTTCGCAATTGCAAGACAGTTTCTATCCCAGTCAAGCAGCTCGCACAATCTTGCAACTTCAGTAGGTTGATTGCATGCCACTTTAGTAGGTTGATTGCATGCCACTTCAGTAGGTTGATTGTATGGCACTTCAGTAGGCTCATTGTCTGCCATTTCAACAGCATTGTGTGCAGATGTCATCGAGCCTCCTTCAGCTAAGGAATGTCTTTTCCTTGTTAGATTCATGTTCATCATCATTGCAGGCGACAAAGACCCAACAATTGCTTCTGCTTCTGTTTGTGAAAAGTTTTTCTAGTGTACATAACAACAATTAATTAATGCACAAATATGATTTTACACAATCAAGTTTATATTTTAGGGCTTTGATAAAGTAATGTTAGGTACTCACCGAACACATGTTCAAACATAAATCAACTTTTGACTCCAACCTTTCAAAATTCTTCTCTGTAATCTTTCTTTCTGCTCGTTCATTCAATAGCATTATATGGCAAGGAAGAAAATCCTCATACTGTCTCCTAGAAACATGGCTACCAACACCCGAAAGACCGCCATTTGAGTTATTACCTAGAACTTGAGTCAAAGGATCAGAATCAGTTGATAACGGGTGAATGTCGCTATTGTTTTTATTATTTTTAGCTTCTTCGACCTTTTCCTTAATTTTCTACTGAAATGTGAGGTTGAACATAACTAAATAAATACAAAAATATTTATGTATATGCATTAAACTTTACTAATGTCATTTATCTCACCATCAGCTCCACAGCGCTCGACAATATGCTTTTATCCTTTCTAGTATGAGTTTCTATCCACACTGCAGTTCGTGAAATTGGAATAGTAGGATCTGCTTGTTTTTGAATCTGTACCATAAATGGTTATTATTATATCATTTTAACCTTTGAACTATAACAAAGGTGCACCAGAATATATACCATTTCCTTCTCAACTATTGCAGCACTCTTACGTCCTCCAGTATGGCGACATCTACTACGCTTCTTGTTTTCAGCATTTTTCACTCTATGTTCTTTTGGTTTTTCCCCACACTCATTTTCACAGAATTGCTCCCAATCCTCTTTTTTGTTCTAGGAGGAATATTCAATTTTTGTGCCTCTATATTTGGATACTTGTCCAAAAGTTCTTCCGAAAAGTATTTTTATGCTTCCTAAACACACTCGTCATTGAACCCTGAAGATGTCTTTTGATGTAGGTTGGTACTTCAAATTCTTTCTGCAATAAACATATGTTAAGAGGAATAAAACATATATTAGTGTACTATTTTCTAAATAAAAAACCCCTTAAAATTTAATGAAGAAATGTAGAAAATGTCTATCTCACCAATATGCCATTCCAAATTTCATCCTTCTGGTGATCAAGAACCAACCTCCAGTCAGTATACTTGATGGACGCATGTGACTTCACAATCTCGCCAACACGGTGCATAAAGTGAGACGCTCTCTTTCCAATTGCTTTTCCATGTCGGTTGAAGTCAATTTTCTTTCGAGGTTTGTTGCTATCTTGTGATACTAGATTTTCTTGAGTGAAGTTGCTGCCCATATGTTCTGACATTGTGCTTATCAAGAAAACCTTCAGTATCAAGAAAAAATGAAATGATTATTGGCTTACATAAAATAATAAGATAATGAAAAGTGCCTAAGTCGTAGGGAGAGTGTAGCAGAATCAGTCTTGTTGTCAATATTAGCTCAGTCCTAGATGTATCATGTATTTATGTCCAGCAAACCAGTAGCTTAAAATTGTAGCAGAATCAATCTTGTTGTCAATATTAGCTAATTATTGCACATATAATGCTTAAATTCAAAAAACCTGTTGTTTAATATGCATACTCAAACTTTATAGTCAAAACGAGGATGAATGGATGGTCACACTTCCAAGATATCAATTACTACCTGATAGCATAGACAGCATGTCGGTGGCGTCCGAGAGTAGCCAAAAGTATCAGGATAAACCACAGGTCTAAATTTTGACAGGTATATATTGCATCAGTTGGGACTAGGACCAAGTTGGGTGTCCTTTGGGTTTGGTCGCGATTGAGTCTCAGATCTTAGTACAGGTATCTGGTATCAGGAGCCAATATGTTCCTTCTCATATATTAAGTATTAACTTCTCTTGGTGTTTGGTACATTTGAGGAGGATGTACTGGTCATCCTCCTTCAAATATTGAACTTGTGGTGGTTGGGGTGGGTTTCATGTTAGTTGCTTTTCAATAGCCTGTCTTAGAGGTCCCAATTTTTTTTCTTTTCTTTTGGTTTCGTTTTGATTTTGGTACTGCCTATACTTCTTATGTGTGGTCACTTGTGTTATATTTGGTAGATTTTATTGTTCCTCGAATAATTTATGTAATTATTTATGTTTGACATAAGCACAGCCAGTCCCAATCACTCTATCATTTTTTGGGACCCTTTGGATGCTTGGATCCTATTCGTAGGTGGACCAGGACTGACATCCGTATTGAGAATGTATCTTGTCTGATACATATCGGACACAGATATGGATTTGGACATGGAGAGTTCTTTGGAGGGTTGTATGTTCCCGTGCAACCTAGATACTAAAAATGGAAGAGCGATTCACTTTGGCACATTCATTTTATAGTTTGATGTAGTCATTTTATAGTTTGATACATTCATTTTATCGGTGGAAATAAGATAGGAGAGAGTGATATTCCATTTAAGGTGAAAAGTAGGGTTTATGATTAGGCATACACATTATTAATAAAAATTGTAAGAATATAGTCGTACAAAATAAACATAGTTAAATATCAAGCTTGGTGCTCATTTATACCGCTTCATTAATCTGCCATGACATAATTAAAAAGTTATATTAAATAGAATAAATGAAATTGCATTAAATGCAAAACATATTTTCTTAAAAAAGTAAGATAATATACCTTTCAAATGGGTACATCCATCTGAATCTAACTGGGCCACATGCCAAAGCCTCATATGCCAAATGAATCATACAATGCACACTTATGACAAAAAAGGAGGGAGGAAGTTCCTTTGCAAGAATACACATTGCTTCCACCAATGCCTTCTTTGCTTTACGGAGTTCCTCCTTATTTACCACTTTAGCACATAAGATATTAAAGAATAAACTGATTCTATGAATAACAATTCTCAAGTCCTTCTCCTTTTTAAAAGCATGTTTAAGCAAAACTGGAAGCAAGTGTTGCATGATCACGTGACAGTCATGTGATTTAAGCCCCCTTAGTTCTGGAGGTTGGATAGTCACCAAATTACTTAAGTTGGAGGAAAATCCCGTAGGTAATTTTAAATCTTTCAAGCAACGACAAAGTTCTTCCTTCTCCTCCTTAGTTAAGGCATATGACGCCTTTGGCATTGAAGTTTTTCCGGTCTCTTTTTCTTCTACTAACCACAATTTCTTATTGATGCCCAGTTTCTTCAAATCTTTTCGTGCCTTCAACCCATCTTTTGTTTTCCTGGTGACATTCATCAACATGCTTAATAAGTGATTAGTGACATTCTTTTCCGTATGCATGACGTCGATGTTATGACAAACCTCAAGGAACTTCCAGTATGGCAAATAAAACAAAATTGACCTTCTCGACCATGGAGGTGCAATAGGGGAATTAAAATCCATATTGACATCATCATATACAACAACCTTATGTTTTTTACCAATGTTCTAACTCTTTCTTCTTTTGCCGGTGGCTCTACTAACCCCTTGCCTATCATTATTATTAAGAATTTCAGAAATTCGTTGTTCTACTTCGTCACCAGATAATCGTCGTGGAGTTGGTCGATGATCTACAGTCTTGTTGAATCTTTTATCATTTCTGAACTTGTGGTCGGGCCTTAAAAATCGACGATAGCCTCGATAACATATTTTATTTGAGTCTTCAAGATGCTCAGAGTCAACATCATCGGTGCATACTGGACAAGCCTTATAGCCATGAATATTGCAGCCAGATAGTGTTCCATATGCAGGTAAATCATGGACCCCCCATATCAACATTACTTTCATTGTAAAAGAGGTTTTAGTAAATGCATCCCACATTGGTACACCATTTACCCATAGCTCTTTCAATTCATCTACAAGTGCTTCTAGAAACAGATCGATGTGTTTACCTGGTTTTGGGCCCTGATATTAATAAAGTCAACAATGAGAACTCCTTTTTCATGCACAAAGATGGTGGAAGATTTAAAGGTGCTACAATCACCGGCCAACAACTATAAGTGCTGCTTTGAGTTCCATGTGGGTTAAAGCCATCAATTGATATTGCAAGTCATAAATTTCTAGCCTCAGCAGCAAAATCTGGCCAATTGACATTAATTGAATCCCATTGACCTGAGTCGTATGGATGTCTTATTAGATTTCTATCAGTTTTTGCCTTCTTATGCCAAGTTATTGCATCTGCGATACAAGGAATGCTAAAGAATCTCTTTAGCCTTGGAATCAATGGAAAATATTTCACAAATTTTGCTGGCTCTTTTTTGACACCTTTTTTTTTACCTCAGAGTCATGCTCAAAGACAAGCTTATACCTGCTGACTCCACATTTGGGGCACATATTATGTTGCTTGTATTCCTTCCAATATAGGATGCAACCATTTCTGCATGCATGTATGGTTTCACATTCCATTCCCAAGTCCTTAATCATGTTCTTCATTTGTGGGTAATTTTTGGAAAGATTGCAGTTTTCTACAAATAAAGACTTTACCCAATCCAATATAGCAGTCACGCTATTCCAAGTCAAACTGTATCGTGTTTTCAAATTCTGTAGCTTGATAAAGTAGACAACATTGTCTTACCCTTAGGATAACCATTGTACAGAGGTTGTGTTGCCATCTCCCTGTATTTTTTGTATTTTCTACTCGCATTCATCTCGGTCTCAGAACCAATAGTTTAATCACCTCCTACTCCACCTTCAAGTGTAATATTCATGTCTTCTAACTTGTGCTCATTCCCTCAATTATTCACATTGAAAACATCATCAACAAGTTCTTCCATCATAGGTTGATAAGCTTCTTTGATTGGGTCAAGTTGTATTGTTGTAGACTTATGGCCCATCGATTTTTCTCCATGTTGATCCCATAGCACATAGCTCTGATCAATACCATTTGACAACAAATGAAAGCTGATTAAATCAAGCTCTATGTGTCCCTTCGAGTTTCTGTATCGAACACATGGGCATAAAAAACGGTCTTCTCCGTTAGCATTCTCCTTGACAAAATTCACAAATTGTTTGACACCTTCAATATATTCTAAGTCCCGCCCATTTACTCATCCATGACTTGTCCAAAGGCATTTTCTATACCAAAAAATTCTTTTTATAAGATAGATCTATAGAAAATAAAAACAAATAAAGTAAATACTCAATAAACTCATAGGAATACATTTAAATTATATTAAGGATCTCCAAGATGTATGACATGTGTCAAATAAATTAAATTATTTGAAGAATTATAGTGATTAATTATTTATGCAAGCAAATCTCAATTAAAATAAATAAATGATGGGTTCTTGAAGACTTAAATTATTTGTTTTTATCATATATGGATATCAATTTAAGACCTGACGATTACCAAATTTCTGGACAATATTCACTGTAATGAACAAATTTCTGGACAATATTCACTGAAATCCTTACATGAATCGCAGACACTCCTAAAGATCTATGAAATATTAAAGTATCCTAAGGATCTATCAAATATTAAAGTATCCTGACATAGATGATATGTAGTTCAACTCATTCAAATTTGTAGATTGCATGGAAATAAGGCATGGACTCATGGGATTAAAAGGCAATTCTGATTTTGTGATTTTTCAACCTTTGTATGTTCCTCAACCTCAGCTTTTTCATGTATTGTTGCAAGCATCACTATGCATTATCCTAAACTCCAAACTTCATGTTCCAATAATTGGAAATTTGGTTATTCATTTTCAGATGCGATGAACAAAAATATATATTGATTGTTACTGGGTTATGTCACTAGTGTATGCTCAGATCTGAGCAGGAAATTATTGTGGGCAATTATGGGGGTAAATATATGTGCACCTACCTATGAGTGTGTACCATAAATAGAGAGCAACAATG
Organism: Iris pallida; assembly: GCA_029216955.1. Taxonomy (NCBI): domain Eukaryota; kingdom Viridiplantae; phylum Streptophyta; class Magnoliopsida; order Asparagales; family Iridaceae; genus Iris; species Iris pallida. The sequence continues at coordinate 4,935,545 of JANAVB010009200.1, read as the reverse complement.
GGTATTCAGATTGCGAATAGTTGCAACATATTTGGTATTAAGTTACAAAATTACATTATTAGACATACTGCTGTAGTTAAACAAATAGATAGGGAAAACACCATATTCTGCCCCATGTGCAGGTTTACAAGGCAGCAAGGTAAGGGAGTGCAGATTTTGCCTATACCTAGGAGTCTTTAGGAAAGTCAAATCGGGTAGATGAATAAGCATGAATTATGAACTACACAAGTGTAATCAAACAACAAGCATTACTTTTGTGTACAGATTGCTAAGCAGCAAATGGTAGACAGGAAGTAGTGCTCGTGGGTTTAACAGCAGTAACAAGATCAAAATATTGGTGTTCTGTTAAGGAGTATCCGTAGGTATAGAAGTAGATGTATCCAGCAGAGCAGGGTGCCCTGGAATTACCTAGGGGTACGCACGAGTGTGCGTATAAGAGAGCATGAGATAATTTCAGTGCTACAATGTGGTAAGTTTCGGGGTTGTGCTCTTGTGTGCACTCAACACATAAATATCTCACACCAGGATATGCAATATTTCGTATGACAAAGATCAGTAGACACAAATATATCTAAATGAAACCATCATAAATGATAATGAATGATTTCTCGCAGTAGAAGCAAATCCAAATGTCAATAATCCCAAGATCTTATGTAATCAAAACAACACATGTTCTGAAAAACTTTAGACATGCTGAAGTAATATGAACAAGAAGTTACACTGACAGTAGCAAATATAATTAATGTCAAGAGTATCAAGATATAAATCACTTTGTGCTCTGTGGACCTCATCATTCCAATTTCACAGATACAATTTCTGGAGACCAAATTATACAGGTGAAAGAGGGATTAGTTCCTGAGCTACATTATATTAGATGTCATCTAGTTTCAATGGTAATGTAGAGAGGTTAAGAGCAACTGTACCGGTAGATTATATAATTTCTAGGTGATATGGATATACAGGGTTCTGGCTCAAGTTTACACTTAACACTATTACTTCCGCTTTTATGTTTAATTATGTCTATATTCATGTAATTTGTAAATTGATCATTGTACAGCTCAAGCATACTCAGAACGAAATTTATATAAAAAACTTGAAGGGTTAGAAACTTCTATATTAAAATGCATGTCAAATAACAAATCTACCATTACTTGAATAAGAACGTGGGAATATTAAATATCGGCAACTAAGCTAGATGAATCTCTGAAAGAGAGTGAAAGAATATAAACAGCTTGAGTCTTAACACATTGAAAGCACAACATTTTAGCACAAATTTCAAGTGATGATATTGAGAAACTTGAGGGATTAAGAAAACAATGCACAAAGACTTTAGATACATAATGGTTCACAGTGTTAACTTATATATGTGACCTCCCCTTTTGGTAACCCCCCCAAAAAAAAAAACCCCCCCATAGACCAAACTTGAAGAGAGAAGCTTGGATGCTTGGATGAGCGACATAAAAAAGGGGAAATAACAGAGATAAAGACACATGGAGTAGAAGAAAGTGAGACATCTGGACTTCCCATTATAACCCAAAGTACTAAAACATGAGGAGAGCCAGAAGAAATTGGTATTTCATATAGAGGAGATCAGAGCAGACAGTAACCAAAAACATAAATTGTAAATTATCTCAAAGATCTTGATTCTTCCAGATTACTTGAAGAATTAAAACAGTTTAAAATACTCCTCATCTAAAAAAATAGTGATTACATACAGTTGTTTTTCATACAGTTAATTACATACAGTTTAAAATAACTCGTCGTTTCAATAACTTGGGCTAATTTAAGACTGAAAACATGGTGCAAAAAGGAAAAATACGGTTTCTTAAAAACAAAATGAAAAGGTCCATAAAACATTATGAAATACTTATCAATTGTGTATCCCAGTATCTTCTTTGCAAACAAGATAGACTACCCACTACCAAAAAAATTAAGACTTCTAGAGTTAAATTTGAGGCTTCGCATACAAAATTTTTCCCATCAACATGTCATAAGATGAGCTGGAAAAAATTATCTCAATTACTAAAAAGACTCTTCTGTAGGAACGATATAGTAAAGCGTAATACTCTAGAGGGGGGGTGAATAGAGTTGGCAGCGGAATAATGCTAATTAAAAAGTTAGCAACACAATCACAGTATATAATCACAGATGAAAATAAAGTAAAGGCAGAGTTCAGAAAGCAAACGCAAAGACAGCGATGTATACTGGTATCCCTCTGTTGAGGACTAATCCAGTCGGTAGAACTCTTGCTACCAGTTTGAATCCACTATAGGAAAAAACCGCAAGTTTTCTTACGAAGTCCTTGCAACTTCTACAACGCGAGCTTTGATACGAAGAACTCGTCCAACTTCAAATGTGAAGAGGTATTCTTCAATCAAGCCTTCTGATTACAATCTCTCAGAAACTTCTAGACCGTACCGCACTGGCAAATCGACTAGAGGATTGTAACTGGCTTGGGATCTGAAAATGAAAGCTCTAGAAAACTCTTTGGAAGGCAGAAAGCTTTTTAGATAGAGAGAAGATTGAAAGTGAATGAGTGAATTGAAATGATCGAAATACTTCTCTATTTATAGGATTTCCAAAGGGAGAACTCTGTCAGAATTCGGGCATAACTCGATGAGCAAATCTCGGTCAAATCCGCAACTGCAGGAGGACCAAGTTCCAGAGAATTCAAAATCAAAACGGCCACCAACCGAACTCTGGCCGAACTCTGGCCGAACTCTGGCCGAGTTCTGTCAGGGTTAGGTTAGGGTTTTAAAATAGGTTTTGGTGATTTTTGAAAACCTTTTTGAAAACCTTTTTGTAAACAATTTGATAGGTCATTTTAAAAAACATTTTGAACTGTTTTGGGAATAGCCTATTTGCCAGTACGACTCGGTGTACAACGTATTCCTAGACTCAAATAAAATGAAAATTACATTGCATAGGAAATACAGACTCAAGTAGGCAAACAGATCTTCAGTCTTGAGCGAAGTGAATATCCAATCTTGCTTATGTCCAAGGAGCTGAGATGTCCCAACAAGCTTTGTATATCCAGACAGAGTTTTGATCAATTATTAAAATCAGGTTGACCATATGACCAATGGGCCAACAATCTCTCCCATTTTGATAATTGACAAACTATGAATGATATAACATGAAGCTAGTTCAAGCGTGTGCAAAAAAATATCAAAAAGTAGAAATTGTTCATAACCTGTATAACTCAAAAAAAATGTTAGATCATTTTTAATTTTCTCCCCCTTTGTCACTTAGCAAAATAATTGCACAAAGAAAGACTCCCCCGCATTAAATGCAGAAGACTCCCCCGCAATGAATGCATAAGTAACAAATAGCGAGAAAAATAAAAGAAATGGTATAAGAATTTAGAGATTATTATCACAGGCATGTAAAGTTGCTACAAATTATCATCACAGGCATGTATTTGCATCAAAACATAAAAAAAATCTCAGGCATGCTATTTCACAGGCAGTTTGTAATGAAGAAGCAGTAAAAAGAGATAGTGCTAAACAAAATGCTGAAATAAACTGAGATGTCATAAATGAAACATCAAAAACATGTCCATGAAGATAAAAGAAATACTGATAGCAAACTACAAAGTACTAATCAAAAAGATAAAAACTTGGAATGTCGGAGCATTTCCATGTATACAGTAGAATGTCACTAGTAATCAGATCAGATCTCATCATCACTATCCTCATCAAAATCATCAGCAGTACGGCCAGCATGACCGAAAGTACCAGCACCAGAAGTACCAGCGCCAGTAGGATGAGTAGGGGCACCAGCATAGAACTCGCCAACATAATCTCGAGGAGCACGATACCAATCATAGGCGTTACCGGGCTGAAAGTAGGCATGGACAGCCTCATCCTCACAGCGGTAACCCGAAAAAGCTGGATCTCGAGGGATGGAAGCGGCAGAGTGACCAGTCTGTGCGAAACGCAGATCGGCCAAGGAGTTTGCCATCGCCTGGTAACGGGTGACATCGCGGAACTCTCGCTCGCGAGCCATGTCCGTCATCGAGACGTGCAAAGCAGATAGGTGCTGATGTATGCCCTCAAAAGTCATGGCATACGGCTGATGTGGTGGAGATGGTGCAGTAGGAGGAACAGGAGGTGGAGCTGAAGCAGTCCGGCTGCGACGAGAAAGCTGGAGTAGCTTGGGCTCAGAGTCCTGAGTACAAGTCGATAGATCGATGTCGAAGCGCTGAAAGATACGAGGGAGAATCATCGCGTAAGAGAGATTTCGATCTCTTGCACGATAACGTCCCATCATCTGAATAATAGTCTTGGGGACGGAAAAAGGAATCCCCTTGATAAGATGATACATAGCGGACAGCTCAAGCGAAGTCACATCATCCTTGGAAGTGGATTTGGGAAGTAGAGTAGAGTAGATGATGCGATGCAATTCGTAGTTGAACAAGTTAAGGTTGTTAGCCTTAAATTTTCCAGAATGTACTCTGTCAGGTGCACAAAGTTCCGTTTTGAAACTCGTGAGTGTAGTGCCTTCGGGGAACTCGAATTCCGTGATATCAACTAGCGGTTCACCTTCATTGGGAATCCCAAGAATCTCCGCTAGGAGGACATCATTGAACTCAATATCTATGCCTCCAACACGTGTGCTCACGTCAAAAGTGTTAACTACGAGATTGTAATAGAACAATCTAATGGCATTAGTAGCAATTGGGAAGCACAGTTTAACAAGCAAATATAACCCTAATGCCTCAAATAAGTGACGATGGTCAGAAAAAATCGTCCATTTAACCGGAGCGCCGCTGCATATGGATCGGGTGGAAAAGTCACCGTACCATAATAAAGCTTGATCGAGGGTTTGAAAGAAAAACCCATCGAAAGCACCGTCGCTCTTTTGGACTGGCGAAAACAAAGAATCCGTGTGAGGATTCGAAGAGGACCCTTCCTCACTAGGAGTAGTCTTCTTCCTCTTAGACGGATTAAATCTAGGTGCCATTGAAATAAATAAGCACAAATTTGAAAGTGGAGAAGGAGATAGTTATACCTCACAAAGATTAGATATGTTGTAGAGAAGGATGATCTCCGCACGATTCCAAAGTTTGGAAGGATTTCACCAAGTAGATAGGGAGCAATGGGTTGGTGAATACCTAGGGTTTGGAGGGTTTTCGGGCGGCTGTAGCTGCTGTTTGGAAATATGAAAGCAATGGAAGAGAAGGAGCTCTCGGGTTCTGGATATATACGCAGATACCCTCAACCGAACTCGGGCCGAATTCGGTCAGAGTTCTGGCCGAATTCGCCTAGGGTTCTTTCAAGTTGATTTTGCTACTTCTTTTTCATTGTCTCGTTTCAAATATTTAATTCAAAGATTAGTTATTTTAGCTTTCAAATAACATAATTAATAATATTTTATGAGTTAAATATCTTTACACAGCAGCTGTCTCAGATTAGCTGTAGGAGTACTGTCCCAGCTGGCGGAGGTTCACCGGGGAACTCTTAAATATCGCTTCGCTTCAACCGTAGTTGTGGTGACAGACAGACTCTTTATTAGCTTGTCTCTAACACAGTTTTTGCATAATGATATAAAAACATAAAATAAAATCAATTAATATTATTGACGTCCAAAATTCCTAATTCTCGACGTAAATAATTGAAGCGATCTTCCGCTAGAGGTTTAGTGAAGATGTCAGCTAATTGATTATCAGTATCTATGTATACAAGGTTTATATCTCCATTTTGATGATGATCTCTAAGAAAATGATGCCGAATCTCGATATGTTTAGTACGAGAGTGACATACAGGATTCTTAGTCAAATTAATGGTGCTAGTGTTATCACAGAAAATAGGAATATGTGTGTAAAATAAATCAAAGTCTTCTAAGGTTTGTTTCATCCACAAAATCTGAGCACAACAACGTCCTGCGGCGATGTACTCAGCCTCTGTTGTTGATAAGGCTACAGAATTTTGCTTTTTACTAAACCAAGAGACTAGAGCCTTGCCTAAGAAATGACATGTACCGCTAGTACTTTTTCTATCAACCTTGCATCCAGCAAAATCTGCATCCGAATAACCAATAAGGTCAAAGGATTTGGATTTGGGATACCACAAGCCGACAGAAGAAGTGCCTTTAAGGTATCGGAAGATACGCTTAACTGCGGACAGATGTGATTCCTTTGGGTTAGCTTGAAAACGTGCACACAAGCAAACACTAAACATTATATCTGGACGACTAGCAGTTAAGTAAAGTAAACTACCAATCATACCTCGATACTTACGTGTGTCGACTGGCTTGCCTTGTTCGTCAGAATCAAGCTTTGTTGAAGTTGCCATCGGAGTGCCAATAGGTTTGACATTGTCCAGATCAAACTTCTTTAGCAAATCTTTTGTGTACTTGGCTTGATTAATGAACGTCCCATTGTTGGTTTGTTTGATTTGCAATCCGAGAAAGAATTTCAGCTCTCCCATCATGCTCATCTCAAACTCATTCTGCATACACTTAGAGAATTCTTGACAAAGAGATTCATCAGTGGATCCAAATATGATATCATCAACATAAATTTGAATTAAAAGCAGCTTGCCATAAAAAGATTTAATAAAAAGTGTAGTGTCAACCTTTCCTTTTGTAAAACCGTTGTCAAGTAGAAAAGAGCTTAGACGATCATACCAAGCACGAGGGGCTTGTTTCAAACCGTATAAGGCTTTCTTCAACTTGAAAACATGGTCAGGATTTTTGAAATCCGTAAAACCCGGAGGTTGTGCTACAAAAACTTCTTCTTTTATAAATCCATTTAGAAAAGCACTTTTTACATCCATTTGAAAAAGTTTGAAATCATGAAAACATGCAAATGCACATAACATACGAATGGATTCTAATCTCGCAACTGGGGCATAAGTCTCATCGTAGTCGATACCCTCTTCTTGATTGTATCCTTGAGCTATGAGTCGAGCCTTGTTACGAGTTACTAAACCATCCTCATTCAGTTTATTTCGGAATACCCAACGGGTGCCAATGACCGGATGATCAATAGGCTTGGGAACAAGTTCCCAAACTTAATTCCGTTCGAATTGGTTCAATTTCTCTTGCATGGCATCTATCCAGAAACTATCACTACATGCTTCATCAATAGATTTAGGTTCTAGCTGTAAAATAAATGCAACACTAGAAATAATATCTCTACTGGATGATCGAGTGCTTACTCCTTTGGTAATGTCACCAATTACCAAATCTTGTGGATGATCAGCTGTAAATTTTAACCTTTTCGGTAGACTCTGTAGGTAGCTGGTTCCTGGATCTCCTCTAGGGGGTTCAGCTAGTGCAGAGCTTGGTTCAGGTTCAGCTGATGTTGAGCTTGATGTAGGCAGATCTTCATCACTGTCATCGAGTGTCATTTGGTTCATTTCATCAAAAGTGACGTTGATTGACTCTTCGATGATCATGGTACGTTTGTTGACGACTCTGTATCCTTTGCTCTTGGCCGCATAACCTAAAAATATACCTTCATCGGCCTTTTCGTCAAACTTTCCCAAATTGTCTTTAGTATTAAGAATAAAGCACTTACAGCCAAATATCTTAAAATATGAAACAGAAGGAATTCTATCAAACCATAACTCAAAAGGAGTCTTCTTCGATTTGGGTCGAATTAGAACTCTATTGAGCACAAAGCAAGCTGTATTGACAGCTTCAGCCCAGAAGTATTTGGGTAGGCTAAATTGATTTAACATTACTCTGGCCATTTCGGTTAGAGTTCTGTTCTTACGTTCCACAACTCCATTTTGTTGTGGAGTTCTAGGACAGGAGAACTCATGTATAAAACCGTGTGTGTCACAAAATTGCTCGAAATCAGCATTCTCGAATTCGCCTCCATGATCGCTTCTAATACGAGTGATCATGTAACCTTTTTCATTCTGTACTTTCTTGCAAAAGGCGACAAATTCGGATAATGCGTCATTCTTGCGTGTCAAGAAATATACCCACGTGTATCTAGAAAAATCATCTACAATTACAAATGCATATAATTTACCTCCGAGGCTAGCAACTCTGCTAGGACCGAATAAATCCATGTGTAGCAATTGTAGGGGTCTAGTAGTACATACTACGTTTACAGACTTGAATGTGGATCTGGTAGCCTTGTTCTTTTCGCATTGGCTGCATATCGAATCCTTCTTGAATGTTATGTCCGGTAAACCGCGTACTAACTTCTTTGTGGATAATCTTGAAATTGTATCCATGTTTGCATGACCGAGTCTCATATGCCATAAATGACTCTCATCACTTTTGGCCATTAAGCATCTACCTGAAATGTTAGCTTCTTCCAATAGATAGAAAACATATATATTGTCTTCCCTGATTCCTTCAAAGATAGTACTACCAGTTGAGCTATCAACTATAGTACATTTGTCTTTGCCAAAGTTGATACCATAACCATGATCAGCTAGATGACTTATGCTGAGCAGATTATGTTTCAACTCGGTAACCAGACAGACATCTTTAATCACGGGATAGGGAGATTTACCAACATCACCGATACTAATAATATACCATTTTAAATTATTGCCGAAGGAAATTCTTCTTCTTCGACAGTATTGCAAATAGGGTAGCGTCACCTGTCATATGCCGTGAGCAACCGCTGTCGAGGATCCATTTGCTTCTAGCATGTGAAGGGTGTTCCACCTACAAAATAGTTTGCAGATGAAACTCTTGTTACCCATTTCTTGTAGGGTCCTGAATTGTTAGCTTTAGGTATCCAAGCATAAACATTTAAATCAACTAGCTTTCTCATTCTACATGCAGATGAAATATGACCAATGAGGCCACAATAATGACATTGTGCATGTTGAGTGTTGAAAGCAGAGTGATGTGCATGGTTGGTAGGTTTAGGTTTTCTAGTATAGAAGAATGCATACCTATGATCATGTTTGGGCTTAACCTTTTGGGGTAAAGGTTTTATATGGTTTGGTCTGACAGTGCTTGGCTTGGGAATGTTCCGAATTTTTGGTAAGTGACACGTGTTAGGATAGGAAGCAGCAGGCTCAGGCTGTTTTCCTAACCTAATTTCCAACCTTTTGGAAGTGTCATATAACTTAGTATAATCAGAGGTGAGTGATTCCATTCTGATTTGTGCAGATTGAAGACTTTTCTTTTCTTTTGAAAGATCTTCTCTCAATTGGTCTATAATCTTATCTTTCTCTTCGGATGACTGTTTAGTCTCGTGTAATAAGAGCTTTATAGAGGAAAGCTCACCAGACTCATTAACACTAGTTCTAACCTCAGCTAGTAGGTCGGTAAGTCTTCCTATTTCTCCTTTGTACTCTTTGAGTACCTTCTTAGCGGTCTGATATTTACTACGCAGTTTCCTGTAGTCAAGCATCAGGTCACTGAAGGCATCTCCTAATTGCTCAAAGGTAAAGTCATCATATGTTTCTACAGGTTCAGTAGGTACCTGATCGATTGCCATGAAGCAGATGTTTGCAGCGTCCTCTGAATGTTCATCTTCTGAGTCGCTAGCTTCGCTCTCATGTCATATGCTGGTGTTGGCATATTTCCGGGATGTTGATCTCTTCAGGTTGCCTTTTTCATACCTGTTGTTCTTCTTGCTCGATGATGAGTTGATAGGACAGTCCTTCTTCATATGTCCCTTCTTCTTGCAGCCATAGCAGACAGCATCTTCTTGGTACCAGTTGTTGCTGTTGTTCTCTTTGACTCTCTTCTCATGTCTCATGAATCTTTTGAACTTCCTTGCTAGGAGAGCTTGATCTTCAGCGTCAGATCCACTGCTGTCTGAGTCATCTTCAGCAGCTTTTCTGTGCTGAGCCTTGAGGGCGATAGTCTTCTTCTTTGGTGCAGGCTCTTCAAAATCTTGTAGATCCAGTTCATGAGTGAGTAGCTTACCCATGAGTACTTCAAGTGACATTGTGGTGAGGTCGTTTCCTTCAATGATAGCTGTAGCCTTCGGAATCCAGTTCTTGGTGAGAGCTCGCAGGAGTTTGCGAATCTTTTCGTGGTTATTGTATTCTTTGCCTAAGGAGGACAAAAGGTTTACAATATCCAAGAACCTCTCGAACATTTATGTGACTGTTTCATTTGGCTTCATTTTGAACGCCTCGTACTCTTGAGTAAGTCTGCTGACTTTTGACTCCTTGACTTGAGTCGTGCCTTCATGTGTAATTTTGAGAAGCTTCCATACACCATTTGCCGTTGTGCATGTAGATACCCTGTTAAATTCTGTTCTGTCTAAGGCACAAAAAAGAGCATTAATGGCACGTGTGTCAAGACTGGCCTTTTTCTTTTCTTCTTCTGTATAACTGTTTTGGGGTTTTTTAACTAAAACACCCTCGACATTTATACGAGGTGGCTTCTGATAGCCATCAAGAACAATAGCCCATAAGTCAAAATCAAGAGACTTTAAGAAGAAACTCATCCGTGTTTTCCAATAAGTGTAGTTAGTACCATCAAACAGAGGAGGTCTGTTTGTGGCCTGACCTTCACTTGTGAATTTTATAGTAGCCATGTGATGTGCTGTGATCTAATAAATAATGAATAAATAATATCACTTTTACCTTGCTTTACCTGTAACATCCGCTCTGATACCAATTGTAGGAACGATATAGTAAAACGTAATACTCTAGAGGGGGGGGGGTGAATAGAGTTGGCAGCGGAATAATGCTAATTAAAAAGTTAGCAACACAATCACAGTATATAATCACAGATGAAAATAAAGTAAAGGCAGAGTTCAGAAAGCAAACGCAAAGACAGCGATGTATACTGGTATCCCTCTGTTGAGGACTAATCCAGTCGGTAGAACTCTTGCTACCAGTTTGAATCCACTATAGGAAAAAACCGCAAGTTTTCTTACGAAGTCCTTGCAACTTCTACAACGCGAGCTTTGATACGAAGAACTCGTCCAACTTCAAATGTGAAGAGGTATTCTTCAATCAAGCCTTCTGATTACAATCTCTCAGAAACTTCTAGACCGTACCGCACTGGCAAATCGACTAGAGGATTGTAACTGGCTTGGGATCTGAAAATGAAAGCTCTAGAAAACTCTTTGGAAGGCAGAAAGCTTTTTAGATAGAGAGAAGATTGAAAGTGAATGAGTGAATTGAAATGATCGAAATACTTCTCTATTTATAGGATTTCCAAAGGGAGAACTCTGTCAGAATTCGGGCAGAATTCGGGCAGAACTCGATGAGCAAATCTCGGTCAAATCCGCAACTGCAGGAGGACCAAGTTCCAGAGAATTCAAAATCAAAACGGCCACCAACCGAACTCTGGCCGAACTCTGGCCGAACTTTGGCCGAGTTCTGTCAGGGTTAGGTTAGGGTTTTAAAATAGGTTTTGGTGATTTTTGAAAACCTTTTTGTAAACAATTTGATAGGTCATTTTAAAAAACATTTTGAACTGTTTTGGGAATAGCCTATTTGCCAGTACGACTCGGTGTACAACGTATTCCTAGACTCAAATAAAATAAAAATTACATTGCATAGGAAATACAGACTCAAGTAGGCAAACAGATCTTCAGTCTTGAACGAAGTGAATATCCAATCTTGCTTATGTCCAAGGAGCTGAGATGTCCCAACAAGCTTTGTATATCCAGACAGAGTTTTGATCAATTATTAAAATCAGGTTGACCATATGACCAATGGGCCAACATCTTCTTGTTCATTAATCCTTATTCCAGGACAATTCGTCAAATTTTACCGATCTGGGCGAGGGTGTATTGGGATGCAGGGTGTCCATTCTAGTTTTAGAATATCCCATGGCGTCTTATCATTAAATATTGGTACTACTACTCAAACGTTTCTTTGTAGTAGTTTTTTCTACTTAAATTTCTTGTTTTTGTTGTGTTAGATATATGTACCTTGCTTGCCAGTTTTAGTACCAAAGCTAGTCCTTGCACTTGGAAACGGGCATGCTTGCTCTTCAATCATGTATGCAAGGGATCCTATAAGAAACAAACCTGCATCAGTTGCTTCCATTGGTCTGTAATGTCATATTTTAGGTACTTTCATGGTCTCTAATGTCATATTTTCTTGACTACTATGTATCATAGAAAAAAAATGTCACTAGAAGACTTTTCTGTAACATGTGCACATTAACTTGTTTCTTAGTTTTGTAGACTGCCTTTGCAAATTATTCAAGGATAAAACATAATGAAATATATGAATAACATATGCTTTTCCCTATAAGACGCATTAACTAGGGAGTCGAAGACATGGTGCAAGTGGCCTAAAAGAAAATGAATATCGATATTTTCTCATTGGGCTCCTTCCTAGGAGCAAGCTGGAAGATATGTTTTTGGTGAAATACACCAAAAAGCTGAGGGAAAATGTAGGCAAGGAAGAAACTTTAGATGCAACCTGCAACAACTTGGTTAGCTGTATAACATAATTTACTCTGAAGACACTTTATTTACTGTTACTGTTATGCGGGTTCTAGCTATAGCATTTCACTGTTAGATAGTTTAATCACCATCCCAGTCCCGGTCCTAATTTTTAAATCCCCAAATTTGCTCCCGTCCGAAAATAAATCGGGTCCCATAGGGTTCGAAAAAAATTGACATCCATATCCATAATGAGTTATTATTCTTTTTGCTTATGAGAAAATTTTCCTTTGGTGTATAATTTTCTAGGATCTGTGCACATAGAGAGAATCAAAGTAACTTGTGTAAATTGGGGAAATAAGAAAACAAAAATACAGTACTTAAATATGTAGAAAAAATATGCATACGAATATATGGAGAGAGAGAGAGACATGGTGAAATCAAAAAATTAAAGAAAAAATAGAGGAAATAGAAAGAATAAACCTTCCTCGATGGATGACGGCAAGCCCTTCAAGCCCTTTTCTCCTGAGATACGAATCTTCCTCGATGGCAATCGTACGCTTATGGCGATCTTCAAAACTTTCCTCCTTGATGGCGATCTTATGAGGGTTCGAAGATCTTACGTGGGTTCGAAGTTCGAAGGTCTTGAAACCTTTCTCTGGCGATCGGACAAGAAAATAGAGGGAGGTGAAATATTAATTTGGAGGGAGATTTAGATGTTCTGGAGGGAGGAGAAAATTTTAAGAGAGGGAACAAAGGATTGGTAGGTTTTGGAACGTTTAGGTTTTGCTCTACATATAGGAGAAAAATATTCGTTTGTTTGGACGTCTGCTTTGTTTGGTAATTACTTAATATGCACATGGTATTATCTCAATTTGGAACATATTAAGAACACTAAAATAGCGTATCTAAATAAATATTTTTTCTAAAAAATAAAATATATTAGGAACATTTTTTTGCTCCGGAACATATTTAATATGTTCCAAAACCTAGGAACAAAAAATAATTGTTTTAGATTAAAAAATACCTAGCGTTTCTAATTTGCCAATTTGGTGTAGTGTTAGATTTTATATTTCTTTTTGCATTTCTATTATCTTTGATCATTTCCTTTCTAACCAATCTTTTGATTTTTTAAACTAATACTTTCATTCATGGACAGGTACTTACATTTTGTCCATCATGATCAATTTACTGAATTTATAGAAGCTCCTTTGAAAAATAGTTGGAATACTTTTGATAACTTACGATGGCAAGATAGCAGTGCATTATTGCCATTTATTTGAGTTATTGAGACTGCGGGTTTACTGCAGCCAGCAGCGCACTGGCGTGACGTGATCCCTAAGTTGAAGTAATTTTGAGTAAGTGTAAGTTATCGAATGTTATTAAAAAAACTATGTCCTAGTTGTCCTATTTGGCCTTCGAGTTGTATGTTAATATTGGTAGAGCTAATAGAATATTCGATATAATATCATATTTGAGTCATGAAACTAAGGGTTTACTGCAGCCAGATGTATACTAGCGAGGCATGGATTCTCGGTAAAACAATTTCAGATATGCATACGATTTTTGAATATCATAAAGGCTATACATTTTATTGGCATATGACTATTGATTTTTATAATCCGCAAAATCTTGTATTCCCACTCCAAACTGAATTGATAACCTATTTCTTATTATCGTATTATAAAAAAGGCTTGTAGTTCTTCCCTTCTTATCTTTCTTTCTTATCTTCTAATCGTCGATTCGTCATTTAGTTCCTCCTCATTTAAAACTTATTAGTAGATTTTAATTCCATGTTCCACTAGATTCATAATCGTACCTAGATTATGATTCTATGATCATGCCTACATAATTAATCGTGCCAAATAAATTTGAATTTTTATTGTTCCTAAACGACTTTGATCGTGACTAAACTATTTGACTATAGTCAAAGTCATGCCTATATTTCAAACTCTATTATTAGAAATGCTTAGATTTTATTCCAACTATGATCATGACTATTTTGATCATGATCATGTTCGTGCCAACTTTTTAAATTTTCATCATGCTTGGATGACTTGCATGATTAACCAAGATCGTGACTGCATCTTAGTTATATCTAAGTAATTTTAACCATGTTTTGACTTTGCTAAAATTTGGTAGTTGATCATGCCTATATAATTCTGATAGCGGTTAATCGTGCCTAATGATTTTCTCGTTTAGCTAATCCTATTTCGATTTTATTCTTAAACATGCTTAGAATTTGACATTGATTTGATCCTTGACCATATAATTTGGTTATATTTTGATCACGCCAAAGCAATCGTTCGTGTTAAACTGATTTCATTGATCATCCTTAAACCAAATTTAATCGTGACTCAATCATAATATATTTTGATCGTGCCAAACCACATTTTTTCTTTTGTTTATTATTAGATTTTATTCGTGATTACGCGTGACTAATTTGATCATGAATCATATCATTCTCTTAAATATATCAATTGTCGTTCTTAGCCATATTGATTGAAATTTTGTTTCTTGATTATATTCTTAGTCGTACCTAATCGTGTCCATGATATTTCGAGGACGAAATTTTTCTAAGGTGGGTGGATTTGTAACTCCTCTTCCCGAATTTTTCAATTTTTTCAATAATTGTAGTGGAAGTATTTAAAAAAATATTTTATTATTTCTCCGTATTCCTAAAAGAGTAGTTTCTAGAATGATTTGAAAATTATATTTAATTTAATTTAATTTATTTGTTTTCCTTGGAAAAAGTTTTTATCAAATTTTTGGGAGTTATAAAGATATATACTTTACATTATCTATTATTCTTTATTATTATCAAATTATTGATCTTTGATTTGAATTTATATGCCTTACTTAGTTTTAGAATATCTATTAGTATCATTAAATGGTAATTCATTTATAAAAAGATTTAAATTTATTTAAACTTTTGCAATCATTAATAGATTGCGATTAGACACGATTTGTGTATATGTCATTTGATCTAGATTTGATTAAAGGTATTTTTAGATATTATTAATAATATCTAGTATTACTTTTATTATGGATTGATTCTTGATTAATTGATAATTTACTGGATTCGATAATTATTTGATTTAAATCTTGAAAGGTTTTTTTTAAAATAATTTTAAAAATTACAAGTATTTTGACCATAAAATTATTTATCTAGTTATTCTTTAACAAGATTTTGATTAATATTTTTTGAATCGTTTTAAATGATATTCACATTATTTTGGGGATATGAAATATTGTCTTCAATTATTATCGTGGTTAATTGTTTGACTAAAATTGATATGCTTGGTTAAAATATTATTATTATCTTTGATTTGGTAATGTTAGCTATAAAGAATATTTGAATTTATGTGATTTTAAATTATTGATGATACAAAATAGTAGATGAATTATTATGATAAATAACAAATATTATTTCCAATTATCCTAACGACTCATTGTATTAAACTTGAATTGATTACTCGAAAATACTTATTATTATCTTTGACCAACAAGGATTAGTGAATAATATATAAATTTATACGACTAAATAATATTTGATAACATTGTAATATTACCTTAAATTATTATTATGATCATAAATTGAATTTTGATTAGATTATTTTTATTTTTATTTTTATTTTAAAAACTTTATTTATTTAATTATCCTATACATATAAAGATTCTAGTAATTATTAGAAGGGAGGGTTCTAACTACACAGGCTTATAATTCAAATCATTTCAATATATTTAAATGCCTAAAAACCCAGATTTCCCTATATCCAGAGTCACCACACTTTCCTTTGAATCGAATTCAATTATAGTTTGATAACCCATCCCACATACGTCTCAATCCAAACTTCAACTATATATATATATATATAAGAGAACATTAGCCGACCAGCGACAACAAGTCGCAACCAACACCATCATCATCAATATCCCGGTCCATCACACCGACGGTCGTCCGTACAGCCCTGGAACCAACCAGCATCTCCGGCATCCCGCCGACATCGCCATCTTCCCAAATGACAAACAACCAAATACAAAACCAAACCTAACCTTCACTCACCATCGTACATATCCCCGACTCCGCAACCACCGCCGAAAAACCCCAACCACCAGCCCGCCACCTACACCACTCCGAATCTGCACCCAAACCCAGTTACCATCATCCGCCTCCACCACCGCATTGACCACGTTCTCCTCCTCGACAACCAGACATCATCCCTCTCGCCTCTGTCATCTACCGTCATGATCACCCGCACCCATGGCCATCACCACCACTTATCCATCAAACTGTCACGACCGTTCGCCCCTACATGGGAGGCAATCGAGCACCGCCTCTCCAATGGCTGGCCCCGAGCATACCGACGGAGCCAACCTCGACGGTGCTTCCGCCAAAGAAGTAGCCACCACATGCGCCATCATTTAACCGACAAAAAGCCATCCACAATACCAAAACCCCTCTGTGCCACCCACTCCTCGAACCCAATAGGACGGTGCTGCCCCGCTGCCATGTCATAGGAACCCCAGCGCCGCGCACAAGTCGTTGCCGAGCGTCCCGACTGTCGTGTGTTGTCAAATTCGACCCGCGTGTCGTCCAGACCACCCCCCGCATCTATGGCGTCTCAGCCTCCTACGCTGGCGGTCCTCCGCGAGTCCTCCGTCCGAGGAGCCATGCCCTTGCGCTGTCCGCGCCCGTCGATGTCTCTCCTCAACAAAGCCTCGATAGACGTAGCGCTGTGAGCCATGCCTCCCAACGCCGCCGGGATTCGGCGAGCTTCAACACGAGGTGAGCTTTCTCTCACTTCCTCTCAATCTCTCTCTCTTTCTCTCGCGTCTTCTATTTCCTCTGGGAGAAATACTATAACACCAATTGTCTCTCTCTTTTAGGGTGTGTTTGGTAGGAGGGAAAAGTGGAAGGAAGAAAAATAGAGGATGGAAAAGTGAAGGGAAAGATTTATTTTCTCTTGTTTGGTATGAAGGAAATGGGAAGAAAGGAAAAGTGGAGGGATTACTTTTCCCTTATAACCTAAGAAATCCAATCCCTCCAAAAGTGGGAGGAAAAGTGGAAGGAAAAGTGGAGGCTTGTATTAATTAACAATTATACCCCCATATGAATGTATCATTTAAAAATTATTTATGAAGTTAAATGGTAAATAAGTGTTTTTAGTTGAGGGTAGAATTGGTAAATCCTATATTTTTTACTTTCTTTCCTTCCACTTTTTCTTTCATACCAAACAAAGGAAAATGCATCTCTTATCTTTTCCATCCTTGCTACCAAACACAAAGGAAGAAAATGATCTTTCCTTTCCGTATGGAAGGAAAATGTATCCTTATCTTTTTCTTTCCTTCCACTTTTCCATCCTTCCTACCAAACACAGCCTTAAATTCCTCTTTACTTAACCCACCTCCCCATGTATGGGGAGAAGAGCAGCCTTTATGCCGTCTCTTACCATTCGTATTACACTTATTACTATTATATTTATTGTACAGTACGTGTATATACACATAGTATAATACAATGATTGTTATTATTATGGTTCTTGTTTTATTATTATTATTATTATTATTATTATTATTATTATTATTATTACTGGTTTACTAGTTTTAATATTATACTTTATTATATGTATTAAAATATCTCTGAACTATACTATTGAACTATTTTGAGGATATTTTAAATGTGGTTGATGACTATATATATATATGCGTGTGTGTGTGTGTGTGTGTGTGTGTGTGTATGCGTAGTTTTCCTAGATATTTTTCCAAAAGATGAGTTTTGACCTAAAAGTATATATATATATATATATATATATATATATATATATATATATATATATATATATATATATATATATATATATATATATATATATATATAGTTGACGAAAATGAGTCCTTAGCTCTAAAATGATTTATATTGCAAGTACCTACATAAAGTATTTTGACTAATAGAGATATAGTTTTCGTATAAACATTTGGGATATAGAAGAATAAAGGATTTTTTAGGCTTTGAAGCCTTTAGTATAGAGTAAATAGTTTTGATATATATATATATATAAATATATATAAATATAAATAAATAAATATATATATATATATATATATATATATATATATATATATATATATATATATATATATATATATATATATATATATATATAATACTATTTGGGCCATATAATACTCGGGGTAGACTTTTTCCTATATATTATTGAAGAATATTTAGATAGATTTTATGAATAAGTGTTTTCTAAATAAATATAAGTAAGTTTAAGTGGGTTTTTTTAAAACATATAGTTATACTAAATAAGTTTTACCAAGATCATATTAATACATTTTATTCTAAATATTATTCTAATTAGTTTGTAAAAATCTTTCTAAATATGTATATATATAATTATCTAAATAAGAATTATTCTTTCTAAAACAAATTTCCTCTTAGACTAGATTGTTCATTTGACCATGACTAAACTAATTGCATTCCTATTTCTTTTGCCAAATCCGGATTTCTTCTTATCACACTTGGCTAATCGGACTATCCTGGGCTCAAGAGGATTATCGGTTTCACCAGCAAATGATCCTAGGCGAGTACATTTTTGATGGTTTTCATATTTATAACTTCTATGATTCGTGTATCTAGTATTATCTTACTTTGATCTTCTGTTGATTCTCGACACGATGGTTACATGAGGTGGTAGTTGTGGATTCTTTTTATGTTATTCTTCGTGACTTGCATGTTTACCCTGTTCGTGACTTATTGAATCCATGAGTACTAGTCGGGCTGGGAAGTACATTAGTAGACATATAAATATATCCAGAACTATCTCATTTGTCTGATCGTGTCTGATAGCAGTCGCACAATTCACGTGCGGGGTGCCAGATTTACCCCTTGGTCGGTTACAGGTCGAAACTGTATTTCAACTCACTAGTTAGATGTAGTCTTGCTATATTTAAAGTTCCTGTTTCAGTCGTTTATTACAGTTACTTTATTGTCTTTATTGCCATGCTCTCCTGCTTTTACTCACATGTTTCATACCATGATTCGCTGTTCATACACCCATCATGTATTTCTTTATTATTTACAGTTCTTAGACTTTGTCAATTATTGAAACTGCTATTAGAATGTACTCGTTCCATTCTTGACTTGAAACTTTATTTTTCAGATTAGTCGCCTGCTTCATTATGCGTTGGATCATTGGGAGACATAGGTATGTGCTGAGGTCAAACTTGAGATTAGTTAGTTCATATTTGTTGTATTAGAATTGGTGAGACATTGTAATTAGTTAAATATAAACCTTGGAATGATGTAACATAATTTAGTTTTGTGAATGAGCAAATAAAGTTTTTATCTTGTATGATTTTGAGCATTGTGGCTAGACATCGTTCTACCGCCGACCCTGCAGCGTAGGCTGGCTTGGATACACACTCGTATCCCGGAAAGTAGGTGCAGGTCATGACACCTTAGATGCCCATATTAGTTATTGTCTTATTAAAAACTTTTCAATCTATTTTAGAAAAACACCATAGTAAGCGAACAATAAATTATTCCTCAGGGTTATGATTCTTCAGGAATCTAAGTAGGTACGACTTACACTGCCTCGTTAAAAACCTTTCAAAGAAAAATCTAGTAAAAAAAATCTCATCTATGAAAATAGTACAATATGCAAAGACATGCTTCAAGATGTCTCCATTAGCATCTTCAGGATGCTTGAATCTATATGATGCTCTCCCTAAAAATATATTACATTTTAGTTCTTACATCACCTTTTAAAAAAATCAACCTCCATACATTTGAATATTATATCTCACCCCATCATTTATTTTCTTATACATTTATATACATTATTTTAACATCCTAATGAATAGTTGTATGCTTATTGGTTAACCTTGGAGGCTTATAACTTCCCCAGATTGTTAAACGGTTGAAATCATAGCCATACACATTTTTGTTTGCTTCGTTAAGTGTAAAAATAATTTGATGAGGTTGCCGTAGTAATTTACTTAATTTATCTCCAAAATACCTGCAACATTATTTATAAAAATATACCTTGTTGTGATATCTCCTTAAGAGAGATCATATAAATATCATGCATCTGCATATCTCATAAGATCAAAACATATATAATCAAATTAAGAATAATTTATGTGCATTATATCATTAAGCGTATTTGTAAGTGCATGTCAGCAAGTTCACATAAATATATTATGCTGAGTGAATGATAATAAATATTTGTATTCATCTTCTTTAAATATGATACTTCGGGGCCCAGAATATGTTATTTATTTTTTCGGTCGTAACGCATCCCATTGACCTGACCATTATAGGTATATTAAGTAAATGATAACTACTCATATGAAATCTCTTTAGAATATTCATCTATACGGGAGATTGTCCCTTCAGGAGATTAATATTATCTCTTCGGGAGTTTAGTATTATTTCTTTGGGAGATTCTCTCTGTAGGAGATTAATATTATCTCTACGGGACACTACCAAGATAAGTCAAATTACTTAGGTCTTTAGCGACGACAAATTAATACGTCGTTAATATTATTGAAATTAGCGACATATGAATATGATGTTGCTATGCGTCATTGTTAGCCACATTCTGTGATGTCTATCGACTACCATTAGTATTCTGGAAATGAACGCCTCCGAGGAGTCGTCGAACGTCGCTATATTTTAATAAGGCGACGTCATTACATTTATGGTGCAGTATATTAAAAATTAGAGATGTTAAAAGATGGCATCACTAAATTGTTATCACGACCTGTATCCGGTATAGGGGCACAAGTGCGGGATAACACCCAGCCTATGCTGCAGCATCGACGGTAGAATACTGTCTAGGTCTACTAAACTAACTAACAATATAAATATCATAACCTATCGAGATAGTCATCTCCAAACGGAGGACAAATAATGACAATCTATCCATACTCAATCACAATAATTATAAGGAAGATAAATGACACGATAAAAGAAAATGACAACATGAAATAAAAATCCAGAGAAGTCTAATGTAATAAAAAGAATACCAGTCCAGATAGTCTAAGAGTCAACAATCTCAAATACAAGTATCAAAATAATAAACATGCCAAGAGTCTAACTTGAGACAATCCAGTACACATCTAGCCTAACTGAGTCACTAAATAAGTCTCCTCGACTGGGGCTAGACCCTCCTGAGTCAGAGTATTTCGATCTACGCCTACCATGTCCTGAGGGCCGTAATAGGTAGGGCAACCGTCATCAGTGTCGTCTGAAAAATATATCTAGTCAGAATTGGAGCAAAGTACATTTCTAATCATAGTTCTAGCAAATGATAAAGACCATGTAACAGTAAATAGAGAGAATATACAAGATCTGGTAAACAGGTACATGAATATAACATACATGAAGTATTGTAAGTAAACAGGGAAAATAAGAATCATCATGTACAGTAATCAGAAAATACTATCTACGTAAGTGCTAGTTTCAACATATGATCGACTTGGGACCTTGTATAGGAAAATATGGCCTGGTTAATCATATGTACGGTGTATGATTAACACTCACAGGAAAATAGGATATGCACATGAAGGGTGTGCTCATATATCTACAATACTACTCCCCGTCCCCGACTGATACATTGGATCCAACTATGGTACGTTACGACACGGGATACTCTGAGAAGGTCGTGAGCCTTTGCAAGAACAAGTGTCTATACAGTACACAAGAACAAGAACACGACTTGCACAAGATATACCAAGACATGAATAACATCTCATGACGGGATATAGACAATACCAATCCGTGTAACCAACGTGTCAAAAAATCAATGATATCTACACTAAATACAAGAAACATAAAAGATAGCATAAACAAAAAATTATCAGAGAATATACTCGCCTGAGATTCGGTGTGGAATAACAAAAGTATTCGACACGGTTCCTCGTAGACCTAAATATAGACTATAAATATAAATTGGTGTTCCAAAATCATAAACATGTTGTCCTAGCTTGATACTAGGCCTCCAAGTCATTTCTAGGTCAAACTAGGTTGACTAGGTCAATACCTTGCCATACCAAGGTATCCTAACTAATACTAGGCCATACTAGGTCATGCCCCTATGTATCTACCTATAATATACATACCTTGGCTTAATTGTGACATACCTTATCTATTACCTCATTACCTAATGCATATCCCTGCTCCACTGCACCCCTGGTGAACTCATACTCCGGCTCTCCCGGCAGCCTAAATAGAATCCTGCCCCCTCTGCAATCGATGCTAGCGTGGTGCGTACTCAACCAATCCATACCGAGTACCATATCGTAACTCGGAAGTGGCATTACGAGCAAACACGCACTAAGCTCCCGGCCTCTCAAAGAAACTCTCCGCCCCTTACAAACATTATTAACTAGGATGATGCCATTCCCAGTCATAATCTTGCAAGTCCTACCAAGATACTCAGCAATGATATTGTGCCTAAGTGCAAAAGAAACTGACACAAAACTGTGCGTAGCACCTGAATCAAACAATGCTAAGGCAGGAAAAGAATCAAGAAGAACCGAACCTGCAACTACAACTGCGACTGGCTCGATCTCCTCGGCTGCAAGAGCAAAGGCTCTGCCCTGAACACCCCGCTGCTGGTGGTGCTGAACAAATCGCTGCTGCTGGGTCGGAAGGGGACCCCTCTGCTGCACTGTAGGAACTCTCGCCGGTGCCCTCTGAGCTGTACCAGTAACACGAGGGTTCAGTGGACACTCCCTCAACTGATGGCCTGCTCTGCCGTAAAAGAGATACACTCCTAGCCTCTTCCGGCAAACCTCCCAGACGTGACCAGGCTTCTTGCAGAAGTGACAAGGAGCCCCATGCTGTGCCTGCCTCGGCTGGGTGTGCTGCACCTGCTGCTGAACTGGTGCTCTGGCCTGTACCTGCGGCTGATGATGCTGGAAAGAACGATGCTGAAGCTGAGGGCACTTAGCAGCCCCTGTGGTGCTAGTAGCCCCCGAGAAATGATCACGCTTCCTCTTGGGCTTCAAGCCCACTCCCGCTCAACCTTGCGGGCCTTCGCATAGATCTGGGCATATGTCTCATAGAAGGAGGGAATGAGGTGCTTGATATCCCAAGCGAGTCTCTCCCTGAACCGGCTCGCCCTGATCTCCGGGTCTCGAACCATGTACTCTGTGTATCGGCTCAGACGGCCGAACTCCGCGGCGTACTCCTCCACAGATAGACTGTCCTGCTGCAGATCCTAGGAACTGCCACACCAGGTCAATCTTGTCCGTGGGGGAAAAGAACTTCTCCTTGAAGAGGAGCGTGAACTCTGCCCAAGTATGGCCCTCTCCAGCTAGGGCTGGCTCGTTTCTGAACCAGGTGCGCGTAATGTCTAGCAACTGCAAACCTACCGCCTCGACCTTTAGGTCGTCTGCCAGGCGGCAGGCCCTCATCTGCCGCTCGATATCCTCGAGCCAATCATCTGCATAGACCACGCCCTCGGTCCCGCTAAAGTCACCGGGCCCGAGCTTCTTGAAGTCCTGGATATCTCCGTACCTCGGTCGCGTCCCCGGATGAGGAGCCCTCTGCTCCACGGCTGCAAGGGCCAACTGATGGACATCCTCCATGCCCTGACGTATCGCGTCTGTCTGCCTCTACTGATCCTCAGTCTGGGCTCTCTGAGTCTCCAGTATCTGCTGGAGGAAGGTAAGCATCTGCCCTATATCTGTAGGCAGAGGAGGTGGAGGTGGAAGTACGCCTGCAACTGGCGGAGAAATCCGCTGCGCAGGAGGAGGAAGAGCGCCCCCGACAGCTCCCGGCACTACGGAAAGAGCACCCGCAACCCCAAGGACTGTTATCGAGGTAGCTGGAGGAGTACCCCCAAGAGCACCAACAGAAGTCCCATCTGCGGGGGAAGTGACCGGAGCCTGCCCGCCAGAGGTGGCAGACCTCTCCTTCTCCCCGTGCTCCTCGCTAGGAGAATGAGTCATCATTATCCTGGAGACAAATTGAAAAGAAGATATCAATATGGCACATAAAGGCAATATCAAAGGAGGACAGCTAGAATACAGTAAATCAATATCAAAGACGGTAAGCAAGATAAGCAAGAAAGATCCTACTGTGATTGAGCACTCTTAACCTACTACCTCCTATGTGTAACACAGGCTCATAGTCAACACTCTAAGACGAGTGCCGCCACAACATCGCACTAATCGCGACTTCTGGACCTGCATGGGCCACCACTAAAACGTGTCACGACCCGCACCCGCAAAAAGGGCACGTGACGCGACAACGCCCAGCCCTCACCGAAAAATCGGCGTGGAACGCTGTAGATTTTTTTACTCTAAACAGTTTATATATATAACAAAAACCTATCGAGAATATGGTCAACTCCGAACGGAGGACAAGCAATGTATATATATACGAGTACTCAATCACGACTCTAAGATAACAACGTAAAGACTGAAATGAAAAGACAACAAGACGATAAAATAATATATAACCTGTCAAGTCCAATACAAGAATATATACAGTCCAAGTCTCTAATACAGTCCATAATAATAACAGTCTCAAAAGTAGCTTGAGACAATGTCCAGTACAAAAGACCTACTCTAACTAAGTAATAGGTAGGGTCTCGTCAGGCGGGGCTAACCCCTGCTGGACCAAAGTCTCCAAGTCTATGCCCACTACGTCATCCGGACCGTAGTAGGTACTGTAGTCTCCCTCATCTGCATCTGTAATATTTTCAACATATCTTGTCAGGATGGAACGAGTACAATCTACTAACAATAATTTACAAGATATGACAAAAGCTATAAGACAGTAAATATAGAGTATATACAAAAAAATCATGGAATGTACATGTGAGTATCATGGCAAGGTAAGCTGTAAAAATAGAGCTAGAATAAGGCAAGTAAACTGATCATGGCATGTACAGGAATCAAGAATCATATCTCTAGGTGTGCGAGAACTAGCTGCAATATGTGGCCGGCTTGGGAACTTGCACAAAATAGTAACAGGCCAGGCTAATCATACGTGGGGTGTATGATCAACACTCACAATCAATAGGTGCACAATAGGCTTTGACCACATATCTACACTAATACTCCCCGTCCCCGACTGGTAGAGTCGATCCAAGCAAGACACGTTATGACACGGGATTCTACGAGATGGGAGCAAGTCTCCTCGAGAATCGGTGTCCATATACTGCACAAGAACTACAAGGGGCTTGCACAGAATATACCAAGATAACGAGGAATAACATCTCATGTCGGGATCCATGAATACCAATCCGTGTGACCAATGTATCGAGAACAAGCATATCTACACTAATTACATGAATTATAACAATCATCATAAATTGGAAAAGTGTCAGAGAATGTACTCGCCTGAAATATGATATGGTACATCAACCGGAGCAAATGCAGCGTCTCGAGGACCTATAGAGAACAAGACGTATCAATACTATGTTTAGGAAGTAAAATCAAATCAATTTGAATCCTATTAAGTCATTCTAGGGCAAGACGCGTCAAACTAGATTGTACGAGGTTAATCTAAGTCATATTAGGTCTAGCTAGGTCATACTAGGTCAACGCAAGTCAAACGGAATTAATCTAGGTCAATTTGAGTCAACAGTTGACTTACAGTTGACTTTTGGTTAACTGATCAACTGGTCAACCCTAGGTCAACTCTAGGTCACTGGTAACTAACAGTTGACTTTTGGTCAACTGCATAAGTTTAAAGGAATTTGGGACTAAATTGGGTAAAGTGTTGACCCATAGTTGACTTTTGGTCCAAAAAGTCAACCGTGGTCAACCGGGGTCAAGACTAGATCTAGGCGACTATTTCTAACTATTACCAACCTCTGGTCTAGGCGACTATTTCTAACTATTACCAACCTCTACAACCCATATCCAAGTCTATCTTGGACTTCGAAACTCATATCTTGGCCATAGGCCAATTACCTATTTTACCCTTAAAAGGGCAAAATTCCAACTTCGACGATTAGCTAGTTAGCCTATCTACGCTTGATATTTTGACTCGATCTCCCTAGGGTAGTAGGGTACTATCCTATACGTATATTACCTACCAAAATACCTAGGTAACATGGAAATCCAGTCCATGATACGGCCCGTTGCCAAAATCTTGAATATTTCAAGATACGCACCGATACAGCGCGATACCGGCTCCCAACGACCCCGATTTCCACTCGGGAGCCTACCCGCAAAAATCTAAATCACGTATTCTAACTCCACGCCAAGTTTCGTCGCGATCCGATACTCCGGGCTCAAATTCGCCCTCTAACTCGATTTCTCCTAAAAACCTATTCTTCTAATTCCTCTTCCTTCCTTCCTTCCTCTTTTAAATTCTCTTCCTAATCTAACTTCTTCTATTTTCCTATTCTAATTTTCTCTTCTCATTCTTTTCCTATCCTCTTCAATCTCTAAATTTTCTATTCTATTTTTCTTCCTCTCTTCCTATTCTCCTTCTGCTATTTCTTCTAATCTCCTTACTTCTTCTAACTTCTTTTCTTCTACTTCTTTTCATTTTCTTTAACTTCTTCTAACTTCTTATTCTTCATATATCTATCTATATATGTATAGATATACATCTATATATATATACATACATATATACATATAGGGGGGGTCAATGGGGGGCATAAAGGGTAAATTGGGGGGGGGGGGGGATCAGCTGCTATTGCAGCTGCTTCATAGCAGCTGCTGCTGCTGTGGCTCCTGCCACTGCTGGACCTGCTACTGCTGCTGCTGCTACTGCTTCAAACTGCTGCTGCTGCTGCTGCTATGGCTGCTGCAGCTGCTACTTCTTCTTCTCATCTACTTCTTCTACTTCCTTCCCTCATTCCTCTTCTCTCTCTCTCTCTATATATATATATATATATATATATATATATATATATATATATATATATATATATATATATATATATATATATATATATATATATATATATCCATACATCTATCCCCACAACTTACACCCTCATCTATACATACCTATACATACACACACACACACATCTCCATATACATATATACACACACACACACACACACACACACACATATATATATATATATTTTTTTTATTTATATATATATATATATATATATATATATATATATATATATATATATATATATAAACACTCATACACACATATATATATATAAACACATACACACACACTCTCACAAACACACACAAGCTCACTCACACTCTCACACACTCACATGACACAAACACCACCACCACCATCATTTCTCTACACACACACAAATACCATATATACAAATACTTACATATATATATATATATATATATATATATATATATATATATATATATATATATATATATTTTTATATATATATATATATATATATATATATATATATATATATATATATATATATATATATATATATATATACCACCTAATATATAAATAACCCCTAAATAAACCTTAACCTAGATTATTAGGAAACCTACAAAATTTAGGGACAAAGTGTAGAGAATTTCATCCTCTCCAATTAATGTGAAGACATTAAAAGCAAAGAGCAATAAATAGAGGATTTAAATGCATACCTAGGTTCTTGGAGAGAGAGAGAGAGCTTGGAAAGAAAAGATTTTTGAAAGAGAGAGAGAGACTTAATGAAGAAGTAAAGGGGGGGATGGTATTCACTTGGCCGGCCATGGCTTGGCCTAATGGGTTTGGGTTGGGGATCCAATAAGCCCCCAACCCATTTGACTTGGTTTGGGTTTAATTTGAATTTGGTTTGGTTCGGTTTGTTTCGGTTTAGCTCTAACTAACTAAATTAGCCTCTATAATGACTAATTAAGCCATGGAAGATGGGTTAAAGATTTCTAGCCTAATTATGATGGTATGTGGGCTAAGCCCAGCTAGTATGGGGGTCCTACTAGGGTCCAGGCTACCCGGGTCTCCAATTTGAGTTCGAATTGGATAAAATCCAAACCAACCCAAATAAATCCCAAAAAATCACATAAAATCAAATAAAATTCCTAAAAATTATAAAACTTGAAAAATGACAAAAATACCCCTAATTTGAAAACTGGGGGTGACACTCTGAGCCGCATGGGCTGTTTTGGCCGCATGAGCTTCTTGCCACATCTTCCTGCCACGTGTCCAAATCTTTTGTAAATCTTCTGCATTTAATGCTCTTGATTTGCTGTCAGATTTTAAGAGCCACTTTTAGGGCCAGGATCCCAAGAGTCAGGCTATTATTAAGCCGTTTTGCCTCAATGACCAAAGAGTCGGTCATCATATTGTACGCGGATCGAGGCGTTCCTTCCTTCTCTATAAATAGGAACACTTTCGTTCTGGGGAGTCTTCTTTGCTCTCTTCGATCTTTCTAACTCCTTTCTCTCCCAAGCACCTATGGCTCCCAAGAAGGTTGCTGCATCGAAGGTTGCGAAGGGCAAGGCAGTCGCTTCTGCGGCGACTGTGGCGACGAACGTGGCCACTCCTCCGTCGGCCGCTGTTCACTCTGTTCATCCTGACGTTCATCCATCTATTGCTGGTAAGGGCATTGCCTTAGAACCCTAACTGCCATGGCTCTACTTCATAATTTATGCACAAGCCGCATGTACAAAGTTCGTCGATATGACCGCATAAGCATTTCGCCCATGGGGCCGCATGGGCTTGTCATATTCGATTTGAACCGCATATATATTTTCGGTTTGGGCCGCATGAGCGTAGTTCACTTTTGAACCGCATAAGCTCATCTGCTTGTAGCCACATGAGTCTGTCTGTTCAGGGCCGCATGAGTCTGCGTGGACTTTGAACCGCATAGTCTCACCTGAATGTGAGCCGCATCAGCGCCTAGGTTTGTCTGTTGAGTCCATGTGAACCTTGAACCGTACAGGCCCGTCTGAACCCAAATCGCAGAAGCTTTATAAGCTCATCTGAACTTGATTTGTATGGACTCGTCTGACTCGGAGCCGCATAAGGATATGATGAACCAAACCACATGGACTCATCCGGTTCTGAGCCGCATAAGGCTGTGATGACTCGAGCTGCATAGACTCAAATGATCTTTCAAACGCTTCTTTGTTTGACTATCTTCTAATCTTGTTTCTTTCGTCTTTCTTCAGTGAATCTGCCAGTAAATCCTGCGGGGGAACTCCTAGTGGGCTCGAATCAGTTTGCCTTAGGCGTGCGTCTTGATGACTTAGTTAAGTACGTGCTGAATCAATTTCCTGCTAATAAGCTTTCAGGGAGGTTGAATGCCATCGAGAATCAGACCCTCCATTATCTCCATGCCAAGATGAATTCTGGGAAGTTGGATGGATCATACCTGAAGCCCTCATTCCTCTTCGGGGACGCTTTAATCATAAAGAATCCCTGAGTATTAGAGATCTCTGAGAACTGGGATTTTACTTTGGATGGGATGGCGATCCATATTTCTCTCATGGAGCGTCATTATCCTTTGTCGTGGTTCAATATGGTATTGTTGGACAGGACGATGGTGTGTAACTTAACTCCTATCCAATCAGGGATATTGATGGGCGACATCTATTATAACCCGAACATTGGGTCAGCGTACGTGGGTAAGGATTCCGTCTGTCGGTACATGATGGGACTGGCCCCAGGTACTTTCATGAACGTATATGATCCCAACTTCACATTCACTCAAGCTGATACATTCCTGAATCGGCTCGTTCGCAAAAACTCTTATCCCGTTGGTAGACTGGCATTGTTGAACTGGATAAACCCCACTTCTACGTAGGCCCACTTGACCACTTGGGTTCTGCAGACCTACGGGACATTCCTGCGGGAGGTGGGACTCTATCATGCCATCCGGGGCACATGTCACGGGCTTTCTATCAATAAGCTATTATTCGTAGCGCTCCTGGAGATGTATAACCGACGAACGGGGACGTTCTTCGCACCCGGAGGGGAGTTGGGGCTTGCTCTCCATGAGATGTATACTATCTCCAAGCTTCCGTAGGGGAACGAGCCTTTCGAGGTGTACACCCCGTCGAACGAGGAGTTCGATGACCTGAACCGACGACTCCCAGGTTTTGTTGCGGTGTACCAGGAGTTGCTATGCCATCATAGTGCTTGTCACCAGATGGCTATAAAAAAGGAGGATAGCTCAGAAGGGAACGCTCCCCACACCACATCCTGGGTCAATTATCTTTTTAAAGTTGGCCCTTCTGGCGAGGTTATTCCTCGAACCCCTCAAACCCAGGGAGAGATAAAAGACCTGATGTTGAGCGTCAAGAAGTTGCGATCTAATAGCGACATATTCGGGAGTCAAGCTGACTCTCTTAGCTATTTTTACTATGGTACCAGGCAGATGTCTGAGAAAGCGCTCCTGGCTGGATTTTTGATGATATGGCTACGGAACTGTGTAGTCTCGGGGGAAGGGCAGGTTCTATTGAGAGGATCAGCCGCCATTTCATTCTCCCTGCCGTTAAGCTGGTATTTGAAGTTAGACTGGCTCTTCTCTCGGCTATGGTGTGTAGCATACACCATGGTCTTCGAACATTCTCGTCCAAGGTTATTGCCCGCAAGAAGATGCTGGACTTTGAGCGCATAGAGCTACCTTTCCACTATTTGATGGGGTGGTTGTTGATGCACTACAAGTCTTTGATGGGATTTGGAACATCGAAAGATGCTACAGACGAAGACGCTTTCCTTTTCCAATGCCATCACCAACCTTGGGAATACAGTACTATGCCAGCTTGTCGGAGGGCGCTGGCGAGGGTGGATGGGTGTGGCTTTTTCGTGTCTGTTCCTCATTTTTCCGATGAGGAAGTGAGGGATGTACACCTTGATGGTACCGGACCTCCTCACTTTCTGCCTCCCAAGATGCTCACCTGGTTGCGCAACATTCGGCCCGTGCATCTGGTTTATCGTAACCGCGATAACGTGTACTTGGAGCCCTACCCGCCTAGTAGGTTTTCCTGCCAGTTTGGCTATAGCCAGTTATTCTTTGACTGTTCCAGCCCTTGCTTGGGCGTTGAAGGTAGCGTTCTTGATGGTGTCAGGGCGTGGAATTATTATGATGCTTATCATACTCGGGTCAGCTTCTCGGTCCCTGATACTAAGGCGCCGAGGGAAATTTTGTACGTGGCTGCCTTGTATCATGTTATGGCGAACAAGACCCTGTCAATTTCGATCCGAGTACCAGTTTCATCATGGGTATCAGTTTAGAGGAAAAGCCCAAGGGGGCTAAGGCTAGAAAGCAACTAGCGCTCCAGACTCCCCTCCCTGAATCAGAATCTTTCGAGGCGGCTGAGGAGGATGATGATCATGATAGTGAAGACTCTCTTTCTTTTAGGGGTGAAGAAGTAGCGGATCAACCGCTTGCCACACCAGACGAACTGGCGGAGGATCCGTCGCTTGCTACACAAGAGGAAGTAGTGAGGGAAGAACAGCCTCCCGCTGTGCCTGGTCCCTCACGCAAACGAGTCAGACGTGAGTCTTCTGACGGCAAAACGACCTTTTCTGTGAAAAAAGCCACCGTTAGGTCTTATAGGTTGCTTATTACCGAAAGGGGTGAAGATGCTGACGATGTTCCGGAGGTAAGACTACGTTGGAGCTATCTCCTTGTTGTGGTTTTCTTTTTCTTGGAGATATGACCTAATTATTTTTTTTTGTAGGCGTCTGACGAACCAGGTTCTCATGAACCGTCTGCCGCCCCTGGACTTGATCCGGCCCTTGCTGCTTTGATTAGTGGCATGTGTGCCGCGGTCCTTTCTGCGGGGGCTCTCTCAGTGGCGGCTGAGGACTCCCAAGTTGCTGAGGCCTCGGTCCGGGGTGACGAAGGTTTCCTCAGGCTTGTCTCCGAGATTGCTGAATTTTAGCAAGGCGACGCCGATCTCGTCGCATCCCCTCCCGAGGGTACCGGGGCGAAGGAGTCTATTATATTCGACTCGGAGGCCGCTAGTGGAGAGGTTGTGGTGGCCGTAGGCGAACCTCAGCCTCCATACTCTTTCGCTGGTAAGATAAGCCAAATATTGACTAGTGAGGGGGCTTATTTGCTCTATCAACATATCCTCCAAGTCAAATCGATTGATGGTTGTCTTGGCCCTACAGGTCCTGACCCTTTACTTCCTACAGCGGATGTTCTTGGGGAAGGCTCAGCCTGCTACGATCTGAGGGAAAGGGGCATTTCTTCTCCTTCACTGACTCATGTCGAGGGGCCTTCCGCCAGCTCCGGACAGATGGGAGTGGAGCTTGTTCCGGGAGCGATGGTCTCCGCCTCATCCTCTGCTGCTTATACGGCTTCGGAGATTGACTTCTCGGCCCTGCCGAGCATTCAAGTTCTGCGGGCTGCTAAAGAGGAGTTGGCCGCTGTTCAGACGTCCTTTCGCACGGAGTTTGTTTCCCTCATGGCAGGAGCGGCAGATTCTGTTACGTCTTCTTCAGTATTGCCAGCTACACTTCCGTTGACGCCGGCTTCTTCGGAGGCTCTGGACGAAGTGTCGCAGGATGTGGTCGACAGCTTCTATCGCCATTTAAAGAGGGGCGTAGATGCTGCCGTAGGACGGAGGATCCTTTTTTCTCTGTCCCTACGGTACGCTCGGGGTCAGATTGAAACTTTGAAGACTCTTCCTGGTGGGGTGGGGTTGGCTGCGCTCCTGGAGCCCAAGTTAGCAGAGGCTGATCAGCTCGTGACCCGATTGCTAGTGTTACGGCAGGCTGACTTTCCTGCTACGATTGAACGGGAGCGGGGCTTCCTTATTGCCGCTCGGGATAGGATAAAGCTCGCTCGAGACACAGCCGGGCCAGTTGTGAAGGGGGACCTTGACGAGCTTTCTGCTTCGTATGATAAGCTGGGTCGTCGAAGTCAAGCTTGTAGGGCTCAGGAAGAGGCTGTTTCTTGTGGAATAGCTGACACGAAGGAGCGGATTCTCGCACTTCAGAAGGAATTGGCCTTCCTAGAGTCGGAGCTGAAGGCTGCTCATGCGGAACAGGAGTCAATCGTTCGGGAGGCCGAGAAGGTTTCCCGATCTTCTGTTAACCTGGAGCGGGCTTTCAAGAAATTTGAGGACAACTGGCAAGCTCATGCTCATCTGGAGGATACGGCGGTGTTGACCCAAGAGGCGGAGCGTCGAGCTAAACAGAGGTTTGAGCGGTCGGTTGCCTTGCTAACGGACCGTCTCACGGTGCTATGTGCTCCGGAGCAGTGATCGGTTTTCTGTTTTCTTTTGCTATTTTTTCTTTCTTTTTGTTTTCATTTTGTAAGGGATGTGATCCCAAATGATGTAGCACTTTGGATTTTGAATAAATGAGCATGTTTAAACTCATCTTCTCTTTCTTGTACTCGTGGTGTTTGTAGAATTGGACCTGCTGGAGGATCATTTGTGGACCTGTTACCTTGGGCGTACCTTGGTTTTACGTACGAGTAACAAGTTTTAGAGAGGAATACCTAGAACAACTTCGCGATAAGACAGCTATAGAAGTTTTTGGTATTCGAGAGAATGCCAGGGAGCAACTGGACTCCCAGGCATGATAGGGAAGGGATAGGCGTGTACTGGAGACCCAGTACAGCATCTGTGGTCAACTGAGGATATTTGTGGTCATCAGAGGAAATTTGTGGTCAACAGAGGACATTTGTGGTCAACAGAGGACATTTGTGGTCAACAGAGGACATTTGTGGACCTATTATCCTTGTCGTACTCCGATTGTGGGTACAAATAATAGGTTGAAAGGGAACCGACATACTTACTCAGAGGTAATGAGGACATGGCAAGTATGAAGGTTTCTTCTACGGAGCCTTCCCACGCAGAGGTAATAAGGACATGGCAGGAGTGGGCTCAATGAAGAGAGGGTACATACGACTCATAGGTAATGAGGACATGGAAGTTTTATGTAGGGGTGATTTTTTTTGGCGGAAGTGAAACGACTCAGAGGTAGCATCGACATGGTCGTTTTGGAAGTTTGTGGACCCGTTACCCTTTTTGTGCACTGGGAGTGCGGGTAGTGGATCATGAGGGAGGATCTCTTATAGGAAGAAAGTTCAGAGGTATGATCATACATGACTTACTATCTGAAAGAGTGACCGGGATGTGAGTTCAGAGGCACCAGCGGGTGCATGACTCAATATTGTGAAAGTGTGAGTTCAGTGGCACCAGCGAGCACATGACTCGATAATCTGGGATGTTGTGGATGTGAGTTCAGCGGCACGAGAGGGTACATGACTCGGGAATCTAGAGAATGGTGAGTGTGAGTTCAGCGGTACTAGCGGGTACGTAACTCGTATGGTTGGAAAATGTGGGAATGAGTTCAGAGGTACCAGAGGGTACATGACTCGTATGATTGGAACCAGAATGTAAGTTCAGTGGTACAGAGAGGTACATAACTCGACACTCTGAGATGTCTCGAAGATTTTGTTTCAGACATAATACTTCTTCAGGAACTTGTCGTTGATGGGCAACATGAACAAGTCTCCATTTTGTTTTGCTAGGCGGTAGGCGCCGTTGGAGAATACAACTTCGATGATGAACGGGCCTTCCCATTTTGGTTGGAATTTACCGGCAGTTTTATGCGTCATAACCATCGGCCTCCGAACCGCCAGAACGAGATCGCCTACTTGGAATGTTCTGACCTTGACCTTCTTGTTGAAAGCTCCGGAGATTCTGGCCTGATATAGTTCGATTCACTGTTGAGCTAACAGGCGTTTCTCATCTAGGGCCTCCAATTTCTGTAGTCGACGAAGGTAGTTTTCGTCTGTCGTCAACTGATGTGTGAGGGCGACGCGGAGTGAGGGGATCTGAGTCTCTAATGGGAGGACTGCCTCACTCCCGTATACCAGGGAAAATGGTGTATTCCCGGCGGCTGTTCGAACTGTGGTGCAATACGCCCATAAGCATTCGTCGAGCTTCTCGTTCCAGTCGCGCTTGTTAGACGACACGAATTTCTTGAGTAGCTTGATTATGGTTTTGTTGAATGCTTCTTCTAACCCATTGGCTGCTGGGTTGTAGGGTGTCGAAGCAATGTTCTAAATTCGGTGCTTGTCGCAGAACCGATAAAATGCGTAGCTTGCGAACTGTGGCCCATTGTCGTGAATGATCCTTCGGGGCAGTCCAAAGCGGTAGATGACATGATGCTTAAGGAAGCTGATCACGTTTGAAGTTTTCACCTCAGCCAATGGGATGGCTTCCGCCCATTTGGAGAAGTAATCGGTGATTGCGAGTATGAATCGGTGTTCTCTGGACGAAGGTGGGGTAATTGGGCCGACGATGTCCATACCCCATGCTTCGAATGGCCAGGAGGCCACAGTCGGATGTAGAAATTCAGATGGCTGGTGGATGAAGTCGACGTGGATTTGGCAGGCTTTGCACTTTCGTGCATAATCTATTGCATCTGCAACCATCGTGGGCCAGTAATAGCCCATTCGGCGAAGGCGGTCTTGCAGTTTCGGGCCAGGTTGATGGGCTCCGTAGACACCATCATGGGCCTCGCGCACGGCTTCCTTGGCTTCTGTATTTGATAGACACCGAAGCAGCAACCCACCATAGGATCGGCGATATAGTATTTTTGTCTCCGTATCATAGAAAAATCTGAAAGAACGTCTTCTGATAGAAGTAGCTTCCTTCGGATTCTCTGGCAGGATGTCGTATACTACGAAGTCGATGAACGGCTGTCTCCAGTCTGGTGCTTCGTCGACTGAAAGGTCAGAATAGCTTTCAATGCATCGAACGTTATCCTTAGGACAGACCAGTTCACGGCCTATTATGTCGACCTGATGACGAGCGTAATTTGGCACAGCTGGGGAAACGGCCAAACCAGCTAGGGTATCAGCCTCAATGTTTTGGAGTCTAGAAACATGTTCTATGAAGAATCCTCCCAGAGACGAGATGATGTTGATTGCTATTCGATGATACGGGATCATGTCTTCGTGGCGGACCTCGTACGACCCCCGAATCTGATTGACAATTAACTGTGAGTCGCCGTATGCTTCAGGATATTCTACTACCAGCTCCTTCGAAAGCCGTAGGCCAATGACCAAGGCATTTTACTTGGCCACATTATTTGAACAAGGCTCTGTGAGTGAGTAGGCCCGATTGATCACCAAGTCGGAGGGAGAAATTAGCACCACTCCAACTCCAGCGACGATA
This sequence comes from Iris pallida, assembly GCA_029216955.1. Lineage (NCBI taxonomy): Eukaryota > Viridiplantae > Streptophyta > Magnoliopsida > Asparagales > Iridaceae > Iris > Iris pallida. The sequence continues at coordinate 4,899,162 of JANAVB010009200.1, read as the reverse complement.
TTGCCTTTGGGTCCAGTTCTTGAAGCGCCGTCGAAGAACATTCGCCAGATGGCATCATGGGAGACTGCATTTGAACTGGTGCCCTCGTCCGGTATTTCTTCATATACCCTAGTCGTCTCTGAACCTGGATGGGCTGCTAGAAAGTCTGCCAAAGCCTGGCCTTTAACAGCCTTTTGTGGGACGAAGATCATGTGGTATGGTGATAGTAATATCGCCCAAGTAGCAAGGCGAGAGCTGAGTGCCCCAGGTTTGGTCATGAGGACCCTGAGGGGGTTGATCCACGATATCACGTGGATAGTTTATCCCGAGACGTAGTGTCGCATCTTCTGGATGGCGAACACGAGAGCAAGGTATTCCTTTTCTACGACCGTGTATCGGTATTCTGGCCCAATCATCTTCCGACTGAGGTAGTATATAGCTTGTTCGTGGCCCGCATCATTGTTCTGTGCCAATAGGGCACCAAAAGAATGTTCCATAGCTCGCACATAGAGCAGGAATGGCTTTCCAGCAATAGGAGCTACCAGGACTGGGGGATTCGACAAATATTCTTTAATGCTATCGAAAGCGCGCTGACATTCCTCATCCCATACGAAAGAGACTCCGTTCTTCATGAGATGGGTAAATGGTTGACATCGTCCGAAGAGATTAGAGATGAATCTCCTGATGTAAGCTAGCCTACCTTGGAGGCCTCGGAATTTGCGGAGATTTCTCGGGGGACCCATCTCCATGATTGCCTTTGTTTTCTCGGGGTCGATGTGAATGCCCTGAGAAGTGATGACGAAACCCAGGAATTTCCCGGTGGAGACACCCAAGAATGATTTTGTAGTGTTCAACTTTAAGTTGTGTGCTCGCATTAGGTCGAACACTGTCCTGAGATCTTGCAGATGATCTTCCTTCGAACGGCTTTTGACGGCGATGTCATCGACGTAGCATTCCACTGTCTTGTGCAAGTGGTTTGTAAAGATGACGCTCATAGCTCTCTGGTAAGTAGCGCCAGCATTCCTTAAACCGAAAGGCATAACGGTGTAGCAATATGTACCAATCGGTGTTTGGAATGATATGTGCTTCTCGTTGTCAGGGAACATCTTGATCTGGTTGTATCCTGAGAACCCATCCATGAAGGACATACGTTCGAAGCCGCAGGTGTTGTCGATTATAATATCTGTGATAGGGAGAGGGAATTCATCTTTAGGGCATGCCTCATTCAGATTCCGGAAGTCAATACATATTCGGATCTTCCCGTTCTTCTTGAGAACTGGTACTATATTGGCTACCCAGTCTGGATGCTGCTCTTTGCGAATGAAGTCACTGGCTATCAATTTGTTGACCTCGGCTTCGATAGCATTCATGACATCGGGACGAAACCGTCTTTGCTGTTGCTTGGCAGGTTTTGCATCCGGACGAATATTGAGTTTGTGGAGTGTGATCTCGGGTCCAATCCTGGCATATCTTCATAGCTCCAGGCGAACACATCGATATACTCCTTGACGAGTTGGAGCAGCGACTCTCGCTCTTTATCTGTCAGACACTGGATGATGAATATTGGTTTCGGGGAGGCTTCATCACCAAGATTAACTTGTATGACCTCATCCTCAGTGGGAGGTTCTCTTTGCTCGAAATGCTTTTCCTATTGTTCATCTAGCTGTTGGGCCCACGGCTCTAGCTCGAGGATTTTCGGAATATCTTCATCTTCTTCATAAGCGTCGGCGAATGCTATGTTGACTGACAGGACTTGTCTGAATACGTCTCCGATGCTGGTATCCGAATCAGAAGTTGATGACCTGGTTGAATGTGAATGCCGGTAACATTCTTCATCTGAACTTTTAGGGGTCGTCGTGGGTGTCACATACCCTAATCCACATCGAGTCTTGCTATAGTAGTCCCGTGGTTTGCCAGCCGGGACCGGGGGCTTCAAAGGTAATCATCGTCCAGTACCGTAGTTCAAACCCGGTGTCATTTCCAGATCATACTCCTGTTTCTGCATGAGATATTTAGATTGGGGGCTATAAAGATACAGAGGTAGTCTTCCGGCATCCGATCCAAGGTCAACTTCTTCTATGGTGAAGGGATACGGGTCGTCTTTTCGGCCGAAGATGATTGGATGGTCCCCTCCCTCGATTATTTGGTAAGCATCTTCTGTTGGAGTAAGCTGGATTGTGGTGTAGACATTTGTCACCTGTGTGTGTAGGTGAGTGCCTATACTGTGTTCCATAGCGTACATTGTACAAAGTTTATTAAGCTCGAGGTAGTTCAAAGATAGCCCTTTATTGATGAAGTAAGGTATCTTTTCTAAGGGGATTACATTATCTGCAGAGGGAACATCAGTGTGGGCAGCTACATACTTGGCTAGCTCCGGTTCCTCTTCGGCTACCCCCTGTGTGAATGAAGACTGAGAGGACGACCTGGGGAGCTTGATCGTCAGCGATTCAGTTGATGGAGCTGAGCGTGGAGTTGTTGGCAGACTAGCGACCCCCAGTTTGGTACTCGATATGGGGCGAGGAGTGGCTGGTTCGCTAGAAGTGTCAGACCTCGCATCGGGGTGACGACCCTTCTTGGGAAGGCGTATCTTCAGTGGTTTGTCGGAGGGATTGAGCTTCTCCGTTTGGGGCTGACCGACTCTCGGCAGTCTGATTGTTAGTGGCCCCGTTGTAGATCTTGGCACTTGGCCAGACTTTGGCAGCCGGATTATCATCTGTTCTTCTTGTGCCGAGAGGCTGATTGCATCCTTACGCAGAGTGGCGGTAAGGGGTACAGACCTGCCCGATTTATGAGTTTGGAGGTGGATCGTCAGTGGCTCTTCTGATCCTGTGGTTGTCTCGGTACTAGCTTGTACATCTCCTTCACCAAGATGCTTCTTTGATTTTTTGTATAGGCAGGAGTCTGAGTAGTAAGATTCGACCCCTTTAAGGGATCGATATCAGCAAATTCCGTCCTCACGAAGCCGTGTTTGTCGACATATTTGAAGCACTGGTGCAGCGTGGAAGGCACGATCATATAATCGTGTATCTACGGGCGCCCCAAGAGGATGTTGTAAGAAGTGTCTGCATCTATGACGTAGCAGGTGACTTTGGATTGGAGGTCGCCAATTTGACACTTCAGACGAATCTTTCCAATAGGGTAGCTCCTGCCCGAATTAAAACCGCTGACGGCGGTGCTTGTAGGCGTCAGGCGATGTATTGGGATACGAAGATGATGTAGCAGACCCTCGGGATAATGCTTATGGAAGAGCCAGGATCAATGTGCATCCGATCCACCTTTACGTCGCCGATGTATCCAGTATAGTATAGTGGGCGATCGTGCAAATTAGTTTTGATGAGCATGTCCTGCGGAGTGAAGACGATGTTGGGCATTGCTCCCATGCAGGCGCTTTCTTGGAGATCTGCAGGCGAGTTTTCTCCCGTGAGGTTAACTTGAGCCAAGTATGCGTCGACGTTTTGGAGTGCATCGCTCAAATCTGTACGAACATCCTTGGAGAGTCTCAGGAGCTCGTATAATGATAACTTGGCCGGTGTGTTGGCCAATTGTGCCAAGATGTCGAAGTTGTAGGGCCTCTCCAGCCCTTGGGCTGCATCTTTTCGGAGGGATTTGTCGAAGCGAGTCTCCCTCGTCCTAGGCTTGTCGGTCGTCGAAGGCTGAGCCGGTCCCGGACCATTAGTTGTAGTGGGTTGATGATCTTTAACTGGATTGTCAACCACATGTTGGGATTGTGCCCCAGACCGCGTGACGACGGCTGTAGCTTCTTAGATGTCTGCCGAGATTGTGCGGCAGGATCTGATTTTTCCATTCTTTTTCTTGCAGATAGAAGACGATATGGGCCGAGTCACTTCCGATACTAAGTTTGGATGGACCCACATGATCTTCCCTCGTGATGTGGTGAGGGGCACTAGACCAGCAGCCTGATCTCGGGGAGGTAGAAGATTAGCAATATCTATTGTCACCAGAGGGATGGGGACCACCCCGTCTTGAGTTTCCGTCGGAGGAAAGCTGCCGAATTGTACCGACACCATATTGGCCGCCACCGTTACCTCTTCGAAATCGATGGCCAAAGCGTTCGAATCGATGAGGTTTTGGATGTACCGTTTCAGCTGGTAGCAGTCGTGTGTAGCATGGTGGACGTAGCGATGATAATGGCAGTACTTTGGGTTCTTCATCTCTGCAGGCCGCGGTTCCCGTCCTGGTGGAGGAAGCTGGATTCTATCCCCTTGTATAAGCATGTCCAAGATGGGCTTGACGTGACCATCTTCGAAGGAGTAAGTGATTTGCGGCCATTATTTGTCTGCCAGCTTTGGCTCAAGTTTCTGTGCCGTGTCGGCCACCATAGCCTACTTTCCCCTGCTGTCCCGATTGTTGGAGGGGCTACCCCCATTATCGTTGTTGGGACACTTGCCTTTGTTCTCTCCGTCCGAGATGTGCAATCCCAGTTGGCGAGCCTTTTTCAATCGTTCTTCAGCGCTTGTGGCGCTGATGATGAACGTCTTCCAGTCCTTGAATTGACTTTCGTCCATCCAGAGCCTGATTGTTGGAAGGAGTCTCTTTTGGCAAATTTCAATTAAGGAGGAATCTGGATTTCCAGAAGGCAACTTCATGGCGGTTTGGCGGAACCGCTCGATGTAGTTCCTTGTCAGCTCTTTCTCCCCTTGGACGACGTCCATGAGGGTGGACATGGTGATGTCTTGCCCTACTTCGTAGAATCTCTCCAAGAATATGCACTTGAAGCCGACGAAGGAGTGGATGCAGTTGTCCGGCAGGTTGCGATACCAGTCGAAGGCGACTCCTTCCAATGCCCCGACGAATAATCGTGTGAGAAATGCATCATCATGGGGCAGATGGTCGGTGGTGACCTCGAAGTAAGTGATGTACCAACTTGCCGAGGTCTTGCCATCATAAGGATTGATATTGAACGACTTATATCTTGGTGGGAATGGAACATCCCTCCATGCAACAGGGTACGGTTGCCGTATTCTAAGGTCTTGAGAGTTTTCTCGAGCGTGGAACATGGCTCGGAGCTTCTGGACCTCTCTTCTCGCTTCGCGTGCTTCGTCCACGGCGGTGGGGGCCGTTGTTTTCGGAGGATTGTTGCCCGGGTTTGGTGCCGCCGAATTCGAGTCCGTATTGACCGCGGGACCCCCACTTGTTTGGCCAGGCGTCCCTCCTTGCAGAGTTGGAATGGCCGCTTTAATCTCGTCTACAGACTTGACCAAAGCAAGCAATATGGCTTCGAGACTGTCGATGAGCTGCGATCACTGGAACCACCTTGATTGCTGTCTATCATGAATACCGTCTTCACATAAGAGAGATAGACGGAGCGGTGGAGGAAGTGCCCTCTGAATCGTATCCCTGTAGCGAGAAATCATCGGGGTATGTGGGTATATTCCCTTCTGACTCAGATTCGGAAGGAACAATACCCCCAGTCTCCGAGTTCGCCTCGTCATGGGAGTTGTGGACATCCTCGGGGATGTCGAGATTTGCTACATCCGATGGGAGAGTTGTCTCCCCCGGCTCGTCTTCTTGGAACATTGGGTTGCTGTGGAGGCTCGGAGGGGTGCTACCCCCAGCCCCAGCAACCCTCTGCGTTATGGACGACGAATCCCCCACTGTCGCAGATTTCGTCTTAGAGCGAGTACCTTGGAAAACTCTGGTGGTAGGCACCCTCTTAGACGACAGTCTTTTAGTCGCAGTGGTTGAGATCTTGGGGCTGGGAACATTCGTCTTCTTTCCCCTTCCATCAGCGGGGACTTTTCGAGCAGAGTTGCAGGAGACGACGGGTAGTACCTCGTCTTCTGAAGATGGCTGTTGCAGTCTTTGAAAGACAGACTGTCGGTCTTCTTGCATCGTCGTGCTATTGCAGCAGCAGTTGACGATGACTTGGGTGCAGTGACGTCCGTGGGAGGACTCTTTGTACCCCGATGCATCTTCTCTTTCCTTGCATTTGTGGAGGATGGCCTCACGCAAGTCACTTGTTTTGCTGGCTCGGGAATTCCGGGCACGCGAGTGTGTAGGCCTCCCGCCTGCTCCCTGATTCGAAGGTAGCTCGTATACTTGCCTTCGTTCGTCATTGGGAGATGCTTGATGACTATCCCGCCCATTGGCCGCAGGAGGCAGGGTACGAGTAGCTTTATACAACTTTCCATTAGAGGCCCACGTGACAATCAGCGGGACGCTCCGATAGTCAGAGGTTGGGGCAGCTGACTGGGCTTGGTGAGCCCGCGCTGCCCTAGACTTCTTCTTTTTAGCACTTACGGGTGTGTAATAGGAAGAGTCCAAGTTGGATACCACAGAGTCTGGCTTATCATTCAGAGAACCATTAGGGTCAGGACCGCATGAGAGACGGTCGAAGACTGATCGAGAGAAGCGTAGAACAGACGCTATACGGCTAGGATTGGAAACCGTGCAGGTTGTCTGTATGCGGCTGTCTTTAGTTGTCGGATGAGTTGTTCTTGTGCGACTAGGAGTCACGATCGTGCAGGCTGGCCGCATGCGGTTGGCAATTGTGGTCGCATGGGTTTTCTGCAAGCGATTGACTTCAGTAACCGTATAAGTTTCATCCATGCGGTTCGCAACTGTAGCTGCATAAGCTATGCGGCTGACAGATGTGGCCGCATGAGTTTTCTTCATGCGGCTGGCGGATGTAGCCGTATAAGCTTTCTCCATGCGGCTAGTACCCTTATGCGGCTCGGATCGCATAGAGTTCCTCTTTGTCCTTGCAAGTCCAGCATCATAATATTTTCTTCTGCCGAACTTGGGGACAGCAGAGTCGTCTATGGTCTGAAGTGGGGCCGCAGGAGAGTCTTTCTCGCCGTATTGAGCAACAGAGGGTATCTCTGCAAGAGCTTCAGTAGGAGTGAATGATCGGGGTCTCCACTCCTTGCGGGCCTTTTTGTGAGGGCTCACTTCTGGACCGGGCCAGCGCTCTTGTGGGAAAGCATTTCTTCAAACGCCTGTTGGTCGAGACGGACGACCATCTTCTGTTGCATGGAGCCAAGCTTGGCTGCATCCGACTGCATCACCAACTCCTCAGCCGTGGAGAAGTTTGTCTCCAGCAGAGTCGCCATTGTGTTTACCATGAAATATAAAAGAGCATAACAGTTTTATGGAAGGACTGGACTTTTACTTCACGTTACAAACTCGCTTGTACAAAGAAAGCCTAGGAACGAAAACCTAGGTACAGCAATCTAAGTACAATTATTTATTTTTGATTCTGGAGGGTGACGATAGAGGCTTGGGAAAGCGACGGCAGCTCTGCCTTACTCCTTGGACGATCGGATGTAGTCTTGGCTCCTGTGACGAGATGCTTGGCGTTGACGAAGAAATGCTCTTCTTGCTCTCTTCGTATTGCTCTTCTGGCTTCTCTCTCTCTGGATTGATCTCTGTATATTTTTCTCTCTGATTATTGGGGGAGCGTCCTTTTGTAAGGGAATGGCACCTTGCTATTTATAATAGTGGGAGGCATCATTAGGGCTTGCAATGATTGCCCATTCTCAAAGTGGCGGCGGCCTGGTAAATGATCAATCTGGGCCATTAATCTTGAGCGTGAAGGATCTGGGCCATTAATGAGGATTATGCCAAATCATGTCAGTAATTAATGTTGATTGCAATAAATCCCCATCATGATGATTTGCTGATGTCCACAAATCTAAATGAATCAATTTAATTCATTCTCTTACCACGTGTCCCAAATTATTAGGATCTGACCCAAAATTTGATTATCTTTAGGACACGTGTCCTGTCATCGTTGTTGAGCCGCATGAGGAGCGTTCGTATTTGGGCCGTATGAAGGTCGTCATGACCGAGCCGCATGAATAGTCTCTATACTCGAACCGTATGAAGGTTGTCATGACCGAGCCGTATGAATATGCTCATGACCGAGCCGCATGGGGGTCTTCATGGCCGAGCTGTATGAGAGTCTTCTTGGCCAAGACGCATGGATTTCTTCGTGGCCGAGCCGCAAGGGGGACCTTCATGATTGAACCGCATAGGTTTCTCTGTACTGGCCGTGTGAACTCGTCTAGTCTGGCCGCATAAACTTGCCTCGAAGCTGTAAAGATTTTCTCCAGTTGCCTAGGAAGATAGTGCTCTTGTGTCAGTCATTATGACTACTTTACGTCAGGGCTGTCAACTGTCAACTGTCAGCCATCAGAGCATTAATTGTGTTTGAATGACGCCGGGTACAGCTGTTCTGAAAAGACACGAAGCTTTCCTCTGCGGGCCGCATGGAATCCACTCGAGCTGCCTATGTATTTGAGCCGCATGGGACTCCTGAGCCGCATGTGGCTCCTTGGCCGCATAGATCATTTTTCTCCTCTTTTTATGCTTCTACAACTGCATATGGTCTGTCCATCGTATTTATACTTGTTCACTGCATGCCCATTGCTCAGATCCTGGACATTGCTTCTGTCCTCATGGTACAGTCCTATAGTTCACTTAAGATCAAGCCCATATTAGTAGCTATCAATTTTGTACTGCTCATTCTTGCATTTTTTACTGCTGTATTTATATTAAGTCATCATATTTATACTTTTCACTACTTATAATATGTTCTGTCCCTGTTAATAGATGTAGGTATGTTGGTATCACTCTCATTGACATATTGTTCTGCCCCTAGCCAAATGATTCACTACACTTAGTTAAGGTTGAGCTCCTATTCATGTTTAGACCTTCATTTGATGTATCTGTCCTGTCGACCTATCTGTTCAATTCCCTACATTCACTTTTCTGTATAGACTACTCCCTACATTTGGCTTACCATATCACTCCATGATTTATTCCCTCCATTACATGTTCAAAACCAAATCATTTTAGTCTATTAGCTTGAGTATCTGTCCTCTATTGAAGCATGTATCAGTCTTGAGTATCAGTGGTAGTGTCCACATCATTTAGGATATCAAACCTTCCTTATTTTGCCCTTGAATTTGGGGACAAACCCTACCCTTGGCTATTAGCCATCTTCCATGATTGTCCTGCATTCATCTGACCACCTCTCTTACATGTGTATATGTCCTTAAATGTCTAATGTTCTGTCATGTTCATTCATTTAGATGTGTCTTGCATCTCTAATATTCTGTCCCCCATGTATCTTTAGCCCAGTCTCTCTTTGAACTTGATTGTATCCATCCCTATGTTTGTTTGGGGTCATAATCTAAACTAATATATATGTATAAGAGAGGCCATATATACTTTGGGTTATATGGGAATGTATAGGGAGGTAGGCTTGGGCATAAGTATGACAAAGAATGTGGGGTTAACAAACCTGTGTGTGTCTTTGAGTGAGGAGTAGTTGTGAGTGTTAGAGAAGCATGAGGAGGGGACTGTGAATCCCTGCATTTATGTATGTGGACCATGGTAGGTTGCCTATAGTGGCATATGATTTTGGGAATGCCTTGTGCTATGAATGGTATAGATATAGGTTAGTTAGCAAGGGTATATGGCTTGATTAGGATCATAGTCCAGATTTTATCTTTGGTTCAGTCATATGGTATGAACTTAGTGTGAGGTGACACTCATGTAGAGTAGCAAAGTGTTGGGAGAAATGTTTAGGCCAATAGACTATATGGCAGAGCAGCAACCTGCTGCTAGTAGTAGCAGCAAAAACATGTTAAGAGGCTTGGGTTTGATTCAGGTTTGAGATAGCAGTATACATGTAAAGGGAGAGGAGAGGTGGCTCATTCATAGAACTAAGTTATGTACATATAGGAGTGCACATGATGTATGGAAGAAACAAACATATATATATAAAGAGAGTTAGTGAGCAATGTATATATATAATGTTAGATAACTATAGGTAAGTGAAGGATTTGGAAATGGAATTTGAGTGTATGGCTAATATACCTATTGATACTGTAGGTTAAGTATATGTAAATATATGAGTATTAGTATTAGTTAGATACCTATAGAGATGTATATGTTATATGAGGACGAGGGTTTGTGTAGCAATTTATAAGTGGTAATGTATATATATATATATATATATATATATATATATATATATATATATATATATATATATATATATATATATATATATATACTTGACTAGGACGTCCTCAGGTTTTTTCGCGACTTCTGGGAGTTGTTCTGCCCAGGATTGCTCGCGTCCTCCCTGTCGGCGTTGCTCCGTCCCGCCCCTTTTGTTGTGCGTGTTCCGCGCTTTCTTCTTTTTTCCCCTTTTTGTCGCGAGAGCGCACTTACTTGTATAGGCTTCGGCATTTTACGCCTATTACTTCAATAAAGTTTCGGGTTTCCTATATATATATATATATATATATATATATATATATATATATATATATATATATATATATAACTTGTAGGTATACATGTGATGTATATTCATATATTATATGTACATGAGGTAAGGGTAGCTTAATATATATATAAAGTGGTTTATTGATGAGATTAATTTCGGTTGAATTTAGTTTTGTTACCAAGTTGACCAAATGCTTGACCAATTGAGACCAAGTTGACCAAATGTTGACCAATTCGCTATAGTTGACCTAGTTTGACCAATAATTGACTTTATTGACCTAGAAAAGGCCTAGAAGCATGTAGTTAACTCATTTAGATTCATTACTACTCTAGAACCTCAAATAACCATGTATATCTTATATATAGGTTTGTGTGACACCACTTTGGATATCGATCCTCATCTATTGCTATGGACGACAAGCGAGTACATTGTCTGATAGTTTTTATTTACTTGATGATTATTATGATTCAGCTTCTAGTATAGTTCTATTTGATTCTCTGTCACAATACGGATTGGTATTCTGGACTCATTCATTTGCGACACATATATTTAACTCGTCTAGCCCCCTACTACTGGAACCACCTACTAGAAACACCTAAAAGCACCACTTACTTTCTGGCTAGACTCGTACTCTATTTATGAATCGGGATATGAATTCACTTGTACTTGTCAGGGCAGAGAAATACTTGAATAGACATGTAAATATTTTCAATCATACAAGAACCACCCCTACTAGAAAGATAGCCGTCATCGCTAGGCCAAGCGTGCGACGTGCCGTATTCACTACAAGTCCAATTGTTACAGATAGCCGTCGCACGTTTGCCAAGCGTGCGATGTGCCGTATTTACCCACTATCTGTTTACATGTCGAACTCGGTATTTTAAAACACACTGGATTAGTATCTTGTACTAGATTCACATTTGTCTCATGTTATACTGTTTGGACTCATATCACCTCCATACTAGATTAGTTATCTCTATTTACAGTCTTCATTGCCATGCTCTTCTGATTCACTGTATTTAACTTCCTTGTGCTTTAGTTAAGCTGTTGTTCTATTTCATTGCCCATCTCAAACTTTCTATGTTCATTAAGTATCACTAGCTATAACTACTTTATAGTCTTTGTCATTTATTTGGAACTGCTAGAGGAGATGTGCTCGTTCTATCTTGACTGGATATATTTTTCAAATGATTGCTCAGAGAATACGTGTCCTACCTACTACGGATTCGAGGAGGGGATAGCTACCTTGGATCCAGATTCTCTGGAGTGACCGAGAGACCTAGTTTTAGTTGGCTTGTTTAGATTCTCTGTTTGAACTTGACTTGTAATAATTTAGAGATTTTGACATTGTATTTGAGATTTGATTTTGATATTATTTAGTAGTTGTTGTTGATGATTATTACTTATAGTTATTTAGGTTTCTTTGATATCTTCGTGCTTTAGATTGTGATTGAGTATTACCATATCATTATACTTGTCCTCCACTTGGAGTTGAGATCTATAATAGGTATATTATATCGTTATGTGAGTTGATAGTTAGCGACCTAGAACAGCGTTCTACCGTCGATTATGTGGCGTAGGTTGGGCGCTATTACGCACTCGTACCCCTATATCGGGTGCGGGTCGTGACCCTAGGCACACCCTCACACTCACAAACATGCATATACATGTGCATGCAACCTGGACTACTTGTCCTGCATGTACTACCTCAGCACCAAAACTATTGCTCTATACCTTACTTCATCTGCAGTACAACCTCCCACCTATCTACCCCTGTAGCCTATTCTACTATAGCCTAGCTGATTCCATATCTACACATATACAGGTATTTGTTGCTGCTACTAGCTCATACTACAGTTGCTAATGCTTTATCTCTCATTTCCTTCAAACTGTACTTGCTTTGCAGTACCCTTCACTCCCTATTGCTGTTGTAATCCCTCATTCTTCATCTATTGATGTTGTCTCTAGTTGATAACACACTGCTATGCAGACTGCTACTACACTATGCCTCTCTTTAGGTGCTGCTGCCCTTGGAAAGCTCAACTGCTACCCCCCTGTTCTTCATAGACAAGAGAGCCTTCCCAATTGCCTGCACAGGCACTTACAACTATACCCCATTCACAACTCGATACATTAACTCCAATATCATATATGTTAGTAGTCTCAACTACCTAGTACTACTTGGAATTAGTCCTAACTCCACACTAAGGAACACCCTTAGATACTATTTTACTCACACACACTTAAACCCCCAATTATCTCTTGGTACCGGACCCTCTTGCACACTCAAGACACCCACTAACACACACAATTCAGCCTACACATATACTCATACCCCCTCACAGGAACTTGTTACTGTTGTTCCTCCTACCGCAGGTGCATTTACCCTATTCTACTATAGTAAAAACTGCTGTTGCAAACAATCTGATGTGCATTGCTGCCATTTCTCCCTTGCACATCCCCCTATCTCTCAAGATACACCCCACTCACCATGCACTATTATGTGCATCACATATACACCCACACACAATCACATTCTCTCATGAGCCTTATTTATGCCTATACTCCTACTCTATCTTACACACACACAAGCACTTAAAGGCCAACCCAACATTTACCTGCTGTTGCTGTACCTCACTTGATGTTTTGTCCAGTTTCTCTTTATTTATACACAGGTAATACCAAGTCATTGCAGTTTACACTACATTACTATACCAATGCACAAGCACACCCCTGTGACTGATACCACACTTATGAACACATACACATTCTTTCTTATATACCTATGTAGAACCCCTCCTCACCATATGTCATCCAATAAATCCCCTCCTCACCTGTTGCCTGTGCAACCAACATGGCTAAGTTTTCCCTATCTATATTACACATGCATACACATTACACTATGCATACACACACATAAACACTGAACCCACTAATACACTGCCATGCTTCTCCTACTGTTGCTAAGCAGTACCAAGCAACTGCTAGTTCACACAATCCAACCCCGGATCAGTAACTACCCAGGAATCCCCTTAGCCTAACCCCCTGTACTAACATTACTTGAACTTGTATACCAGGTGACCTGTAAGACCCACGACAGCATATGCTGCTGTATTCCAGAACAGTGCACTTATGTTTACTGATACACAGGTGCACAAGTGCACCTGTAGCCCACAAGAACCTCTTCCCTCTCTTTAATTATTGTTCTACAGATACTAGATATGCCCACAAACCTGTGCACTGCACAGGCCAACCAAGCCAAGCCTCCCCTGCTGCTGTACAAGGGACATTTCCCCCATGCAGGGCAACCTTTTACAATTACTGCCTAAGCCCCCAAGCCCCTGCCTGCCTATGTAAGCATGTGCAAGGCAGTGCACTACCTGTGCACTTTCTTGTGCATAGGCCACTGCCTGTGCAGGGCCTAAACTTCCTGTCCTACCTGCACAACCTCTTTTCCTTACTCTCTTTTCAAATCTCTCATACTCTCTATTTTCCTATGGCACTGCACAGGAAAACCACCCTCACTTGGCTGCTGCTATGGCTTCATTTATTAGCAGGTCCCCCCTCTTTTTGTTCTCTGTAACACATACAACCATCTACCAACATACCCTTCCTTGATATCCTATTACCCTCACACATATATTCCTATCTAAGCACCACTCACACACTCATATATATGTCTATATGTATATATATATATATATATATATATATATATATATATATATATATATATATATATATATATATATATATATATATATATATATATATATATATGATAAAGACCATTGGCATTGAAGCGATAAATATAACAAGGATCGAACATATAACTTTGAAACCACACTAGAAGAGAAAACTACATCAAAAGCAGACAAAGTTCCAAAAACTGATAATCGGGCGAAGTGAACAAAGCATTCTTTCCTCAACGGTTTGCCTTGGCAACTCGGTCAATCTCATCCTTCTTCTTGATGGCAAAGCTGTTAGAAGAACCCTTTGCAGCATTGATGAGTTCATCAGCAAGGCATTCAACTATGGTCTTGATGTTCCTAAAAGAACTCTCATGAGCACCGGTTGTAAGAAGGTAAAGTGCCTGGTTAACTCTCCGCAGTGGGGAGATATCAACAGCTTGACGTCTAACCATACCAGCAGACCCAATTCTTGCAGCATCTTCCCTTGGACCACTGTTGATGACAGCATCAACAATCACTTGGATAGGATTCTGATCTGTAAGGAGATTAATGAGCTCCATCGTATGCTTGACAATATGAACTGCCATCAGTTTCTTTCCATGTTACGCCCATGCATCATTAAAGAGTTCGTCAACCTTTCGACAATAGGGCACTGAGCCTTACAAAACCTTTTTGCAGATTATCGACCAGCAGTATGTGGGAGATATGTAGCATGCTTTCCAGCCACACCAATATAATCTGATAGCGATATGTCGGTGACGGAGACGTCCACGAAGGACCAGCGGTTGAAGAGCTTCACGTCGCTTATCGCCACCACCGCTGTTGGTGCCAGTGCCGCCGCCGTTGGATCTAGAGAGCAAAATGATTTAGGGTTATGGTTTACTGAGTGTTGTCGGCCGAGAGAAGTAGCCGATTTTATACAGAGGGTAAGGCTCTTGTTTACACACTCATATATATATATATATATATATATATATATATATATATATATATATATATATATATATATATATGCACTCCTATGTACATAGGCACACACATACACATTCTCTCTATATAACCCTACACACACTCTCTCATATGCACATAGGTACCCATAATTATGCACAAACCCTATCTATATGTATATACCTACATACATATATCAATCCATATCTATATATAATACATCCACACTTATGCACTTTATATATACACTATACACACACAAATGTACAAGGACACATGAATCTCTAATTTTAACCATGCGTATCATGAGATACCATGACACCACTCCACATATCGTATTTAGGACACTCACCCCAAATCTCAACTCAAAAAGGATAAAAAACCCCTATGGAGACATGTATCGAACACTTGGTGCACAAGTCTGCGATACGTCCAAGATACCCTACTAAACCTTGTTCGAATCCTACCAAACTTCGTAGGCAAGTCTAAAATACTCCTACAAGTATAATTAGTGCATTTCTAAGCTAGTGTCAAGTGTCATGGGTGTTTGGACATGTGCACCACAAGTGTCGAAGGCTAAAACCCCCCAAATTGACCCCGCGTCCTACCGTATCATGACACGACCTACATGTATCCATTTGTGGACATAAATCTAGACATAAACGATCAAATCTATGCTAATTAGACCTAATAAACCTAGTGACAAATACTTGGTGTACCATTCTCAAAATTTCCCAAAAATGGCACAAAAATGCTTTGTAACTTTCAAGTAGAGAATCATTAGTCTCAAAACTCTTCCTATGGGTAGTCCTAGTCTATGGGTGAATTCCTAGGGGTTTGATAACACGTATAGAGTCTAATTAGTAAGGAAAGTGAGGTGTATACTATTGGAAGATGAATTTCCAATGAAAAGCCAAATGGACATGATCCAGACATGTACCTCCTAGCAATGGACTCCTCTTCTTGAGCTCCTAGTCTCCAAGCTTCTAGGCTTCTTCTAATGTAGAGATTGAGAGTGATTAATAAGAGAATGATTAAGATTTAAGAGAGATTGGTGGAGGAATGGTTCAAAACAGGGAAGAACACTTAAATGGGAAGGAATGGAGTCTATGGAATAAAATGAAGGAAATTGAGGGCTTCCTCCTCTTAGCCGGCCATATATCCCTAGGGTTAGGCTAATCCAAAATATCCTCTTAGCCCTATAATGCTTGTCATGAAAACTAATTAATACATGCAAAGTTCCATACCTATTTTGGTAATTTTCTAATCCCTATTCTAAATAAACTGGTCCTGACTAATGGGTCTAAATGACCCAGAACCACTATTGTCTACTGATTGTTCTTTACAAAGAACAATGTTCTGTGGGAAGATGATGTGGAAGCCTTAATAAGTTCTCTGACATCTGGGATGTCTAGCGTGCTTTACAGGAAGCACGGGTAGCATAATACTACAAAGGAGCATAGTACTCCATGCTACAGTGGGGTGACACCACATGAGGTACCTAGTGAGGGTAAAACCTCGGCTTCGGGCCAAGTCACAGCGGCGTAGCACCACACATAGGCAAGAGGGCCTAATGCTATATGATAAAGAGTGGTAGGCAGCACTACAAAGAGGCGGGGCCTTATGTTATAGTAGGTGACACCACATGAGGCAGTGCCTCGGCTTTGTAAGCCATGTCACGGCGGTATAACACCGTAAAGAAGCAAAAAGCTTCATGCTAGGTAGTTTGGCACTACAAAGAGGCTGCACCTCATGCTACAGGTGGTATGATACCACATGAGACAGTGTCTCGGCTTCTGGCTATGTCATAGTAGTGTAATTATAAGAACTCACCGTAAAGAAGAAAAATGCTTCATGCCAAGGACTCTTTAAAAGAACTCACCTAAGTGTATGTCTAGAGATATAGGCCGTCGCTTGAGGATAATCTTGTAGACATCCAAGATACTTACACTGAAACCAGGCTGGCACAAGGCCTTTAATGTCAGCCAGAAGCACAGATGATGACATTGTGTGAGTGGGAAGAATTCTAGTTATGGTGCATAATTCAAGGCTTAATCCATTCTTGTATCATGCTGTTATTTAACCCATGAGGAAAGATTTAAGTCGTAGCGACATCTATCCTAATGCATGATGAACAATTACTGTGGGGAACGCTCAACCCATATATAGAGATATGTAGGAGATTGTTGGTGCTTTTCCTTAAAAACTAGAAAGATAGTCCCACGTTGCCTAGGCCAAATGGATTATATCTCAATATAAAGCTTTGCTTATGTTGAGAGATCACATGAGGTGTGGCACATGTGTTATGCCTCAGAACCAGAATACTGGAGAGCGGGGGACAGACACAGCCAGCTACGTATATAGAAGTGAATCCCACCTCGCAATACGGTCACGACTGTCTAGATGCATGAGGGTTTAACTACAAGCCGACAGTTTCTTATGGTCAAGTACAAGCCTAGTGTCTCAATCTTAAGCAAGCAAGTAAATATAACAAGATGGTAGATCATCAGACATACAAAGTAAGGCGTCCCATACATTACATATTTAGATGATCATGAAGCTAGTCATATAAAATGTGAAGACTGGCAAGAGTTTAAGTCATACATGATCAACCCTAGGATTTGTCAATCATGTTACAGCCCTTAGGCAGTCAGGAATGTAATTTTAACACGAGCTAACACTTGCTCTACGGCTAAACGCCTTAAAAGAATAATTTACAATATAGTAGGAGAGCAAAATAAAACCCACTCATTGCCAGGGTTGCATCTAGTGTTCACCATCTGGCTGGAAGGCTGGAAGATCCTCGGGTGCTACTCCAAAATTTGGCAATACAAAACCAACTGTGTCAGACCCCAGAAAGAGCAAGTACCACAAGGGAGGCTTTACTTAAGAACTAAAACCCGTACATTAGCACATAAAGAATAATGATAACAAAAGACATGAATTAAAGGAAACAGGGTGATAAACGATAAAATGACTAAAGGACTATTCCGATAACTAAGTTACAACCCGTAAACCAAACAAGGACCAGGGTTGTAACCCTTCACCTGAACAGAACTTAGTCTCTAACCAATTATCGATAAAGTAAAGTATAATAGTAATGTGCTGAGATATCCATGTACTGGTCTTGCCTAGGCATGACTAGACTAAACTCCATCCATCAATCACGGCCAAGCAATGAGTATGGCTTGATACTTTAACTAGCTAGGGTTATCACAAGCTTAGTTACTAACAAGATGCATCGAGATGTTCCCACAGCCACAAGCCCTTCAGCCTTAATCCAGGTTATTCGATCGCAAGTTAAGAGAGTTGGATTAGGTGACCTAGGGGTACAACACATGACAGTATGCTGGAAATGTGCCCGACTCGGTGGCAGGCTACAAGTCCAATTAGAGCGCCCAGATAACGGGACTGCCTGTAGCTGGGAAATCTGTTGGTGGACTACTTGATCAATCTAGTTATTATCCTAATCAGATTCAGTATGAATCCCTGACCGTGGTAACTAGGAATCCATATCCTAGACATGATAAAAGACAAGACATATAGCTTTATACAAGCACAACCATCCACGGTGTCAAAACAAGAGTTACTTAGCGAGTCAAGATAGCCGGCGCAATAGCATATCAAGATTTATCATGTTAGGTTACTTATTAAGATTACTTGTCAAGAGTGCGCAACAACGGTCCACCATCAAGAATTATCATGTCAAGTTGCTTGTCAAAAGTGCACCATGACGGGTCACTATCAAGAGTTATCATGTAAAGTTACAATGTCATGTCGTGTTCATGTAAGTGCACTACGGCGGGCCACTATCAAGAAGTTGTTAGAGAGTGTACAGGCCATACCAAGATCGTGTTTAAAGCTCAGAGTACATGTGCAACATGAAAAATAATCTAATAGGACTTAGTCAAGTAAAGAGTACAAACAAAGTCACAGTTTACACTAAGGACCATTGGGACAAATACGGACATTTGCAAGAGATGGCACAAGGGTCAATGGGGTGTCATGAAGAGCATGCACCCAAAATGCATGTGCTGAGAGTGGCATGCGCCCAAGGCTATGCGCCTAAGACTAAACACATCACGTAGGGCATATGTTATGGAAGGAATGCACAAGAGAGTGCATGCGTCCATGGCCTATGCACCCACAAGCATGCGCTTATAGTCTATGCACCCACATGAGGAAGGCAGGGTGCATGGTATATGCGCCCATATGAGTGAGGTAGGGAGCAATAGGAGGCTAAGTCAGGAGCCATCTATACTGGCCATGTGGGCGCATAATAAGGGCTACGTGCCCACTGCTATGGAACGCCATGACTTATTACATATTGAAGTTATAAGCATAAGCAAGCGGAAGCTATGGGCGCACAATAAGCCATGCGCCCACACTGAGGAAGGCAGGGAACTTGGGCGCATATATAGGGCTATGCGCCCAAGGCTAAAGTCACTGTAAGGAATCCGTAACCAAACCAAAATAAAACAAGCCCAGCCATGCCAAGCTATGCTAGACAAGCCAAGATACGGGTCGGGAATCCGTACACGTATACTGGAAATACGTAAACGAAAAATGGGAGTGACAACATGGGTGCCATGTGGGGGTATTTTTATAGTGGAAAGAAGGCTAACCTAACAAAGAAGCATTAATGCTTTTTGTCATGCTCATAGGATAATTTTTCGATGGAGCTAAGCCCCGAAGGGGCTTAGTGACCCAGACTCGGACTCTGACTTAAGGGCACAAAGTGGCACTTTGTTGGCGAACTTTGCACTTAGCAGGTCATCATCGACACATGGCGCATTGTACACAATTGATGCACTCGTGCGCTCGTCTTCTGTGCGAGTTGCATGCATAGATGCATGCGCAGGGGCCACGTAGGAGCTGTACAGGAGCTGTGGAGCTGCGGGTAGCCGTACACTTGTAATGCTGTACTACGTGCCTGCACGTTTGTGGTGCTGTATTGTGCGTATGTGCATTTGCGGTGCTGCGCTGCACGCTTGCTATACGGCGTTGCACGCCTGTGCATTTGCGGTGCTGTACAACGCGCTTGCAGTGCTGCTGCGTTGCTACGCGACTGTGCTACTTCCTAGCTATGTACAACTACATGCACACTGACGGGCTGAGTAAGCTAAGGGGCACAAGCGGTTAATGATGTGGCTGATTAGAAGATTTAAGCGGTTATGGAAATATTATGTCAATTAATCAGATCCATCTTTTTTGGATTTTGAATTTAATTCATTCAAATCTTTCCATTATTCGCTCCTATCTTTTCACAATCAGTTACAGCCAGGATTAGGATTAGGGTTTCGGTCCTTCTCTATAAATACTCTCTTCGTCCCTTCATTAAGGGCTATACTGAAATTAAGAGACGAAGAGATCTGTGACTTCATTGCCATTGGAGTCATTTGGAGTTCTTCGAGTTTGAGAAAAGAGGTGACATCGAGCATTCCAGAAGTTCTTTCAAACTTGCTGGTTCTTGGAAGTAGATCGCAATCGGGCGAATCTTGTTTTGAGCAACGGTGATCTTTATCATCCCAACAATACTGATCTTAATCAATCCAATAGAATTACAGTGATCTTTATTTCGTCTGCTAAGTTGCTCTTAATCAATCCAACAGAATTGCGGTGATCTTTATTTCACCTGCGAAGTTGCTTTTGTCAACTCATGTTCTCGTAGAGATCGAGATTTCCATCTAACGATCTGTTTCGGGAGTAACATATTATACCTTTATTTGTTGGTTTTAGAATAAAAGAAGTATAGGTTTCTCTTTTTGACCAGTTTGAGGGTTGTATCATGTGTTGACATTTTTGAAGGGATGTCAAAAGTTTTATTTTGATGCATGAAACAAAAGGAATGTTTGGAGGGCGCCCTGAAAAAGGAAACATTAATATGTATATATATATGTATTTAGATATATTTTTGTAAAAAATGTAATTAAGATGGTGATATCATATACAATTTGGAATGAGATATTTTAATTCAAGAGGAATGCTTCAAATGTTTGTTAAATTTTATAATTTATTATATTTGATTTGAAATGGATGTTTTGGGAATGGTCAGTAAACCATTATTTTTTATAACGAACATTTTGATAGGTGATATAAATATGTGTGGTTTTTATGACGATATATATATATATATATATATATATATTTATATATATATTATATATATATTTTATATATATATATATATATATATATATATATATATATATATATATATATATATATATATATATATATATCTCTGTGTGTGTGTGTGTGTGTGTGTGTGTGTGTGTGTGTGTGTGTGATTTCAGAACAGTTTGAAAAGTGTTATATATCTAATTCCTATTTATAACACTTTGAAATAGATGTGTTATATATGGAACATATTTATAACGCTTCAGAAATTTAATGTTATATATAATTGTATTATTTATAATGTTTTCAGGAAAAAAAGTGTAATATCAGGAGAGATTATTTATAACGACTTTAGTAAACATTTATAACATTGGTTTTGTGGGCTTAAAAAATGTTTTATAAAATGTTACTTATGACGATTTTTACCCGTCATAAAAGGATACTTTTTCTTGTAGTGTCATATTTTATTTTTAATTATGGCTATATAGGCATTTTGTCGTAGCTTTAATTTTTGAAGCACAACAATGTCCAATTCCTCAAAACAAGTTCTATATCGTGTTCTAAACCACTACCAAAAAAACCAGCTTTAGCGACGGCCAGATCCGTCGCTTATCCGTCGGTAACATTTTTTACCGACGTAGTGGCGACGGATATTTGTTGAAAATGACCGTCGGGAAAAACGTCGTCGCTAAAAAATGTCCGTCGCTAAGCCGTCGGACAAATAATTATCCGACGGACTAGCGACTGGTTAGTGACGGTTGTCTTTCACCTACTTAGCGACGGATTAGCGACATGTTCCCGTCGGTTTACATGCCATATAATATTAAAATATCCGTCGCTAATCCGTCGTCAATAGGTCGGTAAAAGCGTATCAGAGAGGTTCCTGATACGCAAAATCAGTCGCTATTCCGTCGCCATTCCGTCGTTAACCTCGACGTTATAGCGACGTATTAGCGACGGGTAGGTCGTCGGCCTGGTTCTGGAAAGCTTCCATATTTCCAGAACCATGTCGACGGATAATTGGTCGCTCATCCGTCGCTAGTCCGTCGTCATCCTCGACAGATTAGCGACGGATTAGCGACCACCTATCCGTCGCTAAGTCTCTGGAAACCTACCATATTTCCAGAACCATGTCGACGGATTCGCCGTCGCTAGGTAGTCGCTCTTCCGTCGGTAACTGCAAAATATTTTATATCACCCAGTTAGCGACGGATATTCCGTCGCTCTTCCGTCGGTACCTGTAAAATATTTTATACTACCCAGTTAGCGACGGATATTCCGTCGCCCTTCCGTCGG
The DNA here is from genome assembly GCA_029216955.1 of Iris pallida. NCBI lineage: Eukaryota > Viridiplantae > Streptophyta > Magnoliopsida > Asparagales > Iridaceae > Iris > Iris pallida. Next base: position 4,876,863 of record JANAVB010009200.1, on the reverse strand, counting down.
TAACTGCAAATATTTATATAATCCGTCGCTAGTTAGTCGCTAGTCCGTCGCTAAATGTAACATCAATTAAAAAAAATTACAGAAACATTCTATTTCCTTTTCGTAAATATTACACATTCATAATATCCAATATCCAAACATCCATTTACGATCAACAAATATCCAAATATCCATCCAAACATTACATGATCAACAAATATCCAAATTCATGATATCCAATATCAAATATCCAATAACAAATATCTAAATTCATAATATCCAAATTCATAATATCAAAAAACAGTACAAATATCATTTTCCCGGAGATGGATCGCGTGGTCGTCTCGACGCCGCCTCGGCTCTGCGGATGTACTCTTCCACCATGTACGCCGGCACCTGGGACAACACATGCTCTGGAAGGTTGCGGAGCTGCTCTGGCGACATCATGTCCATGAGCCCAATGAGCGCAGTATCCGGTACCAGGCGGACCTCGGCAGAACGGTCAAATGAATAACGTCCAGGGTCGGAAGGACCGGCAACCGCAGTAGACGGACCGGGAGCAGACGGATCTGGACCGGGAGCAGAAGAAGGACGCGGAAGGCGCTCCAGCACATCCGACATAAGACTCCGCATTTCCGACATATCGGAGGTGAGAGTCGCAAGCTGCGTCCTCATATCGTCCGACGGGGGCGCGGGAGGAGGCGGGGGCGGTGGATATCTCAGAGTCGCGCCCTGCAACGACGCCGCCAGGGAACCTACGCCGTAGACGCGCCCTTTATTAAAGCCGTCGACAGACTCTACGAACACGTCGTCGTAGCGAGCGGCCATAGAAGAGGGCGTCTGGGTGGGCGTCGTTTCGCCGACAACCTCGGCAGGGGGCTCAATCTGACTAAGGGCCTCACGATATGCAGCCTATCCAATGAATGTGTTTATACTATAAGTTTTCCTAAGTTATAATCTAAATCCTATGTTTCCCTAAGTTATAATTTGAATCCTACGTTCACCTAATTAAGTTAACAATAATTATATTTCTAATATAAATCTCATAAACGTAATTACTTACATCAGTCGCCCTGGCCCTCGCGTCGACGAAGCTTCCGTCTGCCCGCCTCTTGTGTGTATGCAGGAATACATCGTAGGCGGTGACCGACTCCGGCTCTCTCCCCTCCTTTACCCGCCCGTTTTGCCTGCATACGAAATATACGTCGAATTTAATTAACTACGTATATTAATAGTACCGAATTTAATAGTGAAATGAATTTGCGGTATCTCACCAAATCTGCACGCGTCGCTGCGTGGGGCTTTGAACCTCCCGTATGCAGACCAGCGGCCTGTCTGCTCGCCTTCGCTTTCTCTGATTTCTCCCTGTACTGAGCAGTATTCATCTTATCCAACATCTGCTCGTAGTACTCCTCCCGGAGCCACTTCTTCCTCGAATGCGCCGTACGAACGTCGTACACCGCATCCCGTATCTTCTTTCCGGCGGCGGCTTTGTAGGCCTTGCGAATCAACTCATCGCGATGGGGGGGCCACCAGAACGTCGTCTGACATACAAATTAAATTATCACGTAATTAAAAAATTAGTGGATTAAAGAATAATTAATAATTAACCAAAAGATATATATATACCTTCATCTCCTCGAGCCAGACGTACTGCATGTTCTGAGGTACCTCAGAAAAATTGAGGTAGGGGACATGGTAGTTTTCCCGGATAATTTGCCCGAGTATCCGGGCAGCATCATACGGGAAAAACCTACAAAGAAGCAAAGACTGGATTATTAACTTGAATAAATGAAACAAATTTAATAAATTAACTTAAATTTACTTACGTATCACCCGCGGGCCATAGCTCTCGTCGGTTCTCGCCTATCGGCCTCTCTGGAGGCGTCGGAGGATCCGCGGGTCCGCGGATGTACTCACCGGTAGCAGGATGAAGCTGAATCCGGGGGTACTCTGGAGCCCACCCTGCAGTAACTGATGGTGTACCCGCTGGTGCATCCGGGGGCGGAACGGATCCGCTAGCGGATGGAGTCTCAGGCCTCGATGAAGATGAAGGATGGGTCGCAGAGATAGATCGACGGCGGGAAGAGTCTGTGGCCGGGCTCTCCAGGTCGGGATCGGAGGACTCTATATCCGGGGTATGTGGAAGGCGACCACGACCGCTACCACCACGACCGCTACCATCACGTCCACGGCCGCTACCATCACGTCCACGGCCACCGCTACCACCACGCCCACCACGGCCAGTACCGCCACCACCAGTACCGCCACGGCTACCAGCAGCACGAGTGGTAGTGACCATGACCTGTAAATAGAACACATAAATATAATTAACAATATAGAAGTATAAATGAATATAAAACTGAACTAAAATATATATACCAGCAGCAGGGCGGCGAGTGCCGTCAAGACAATGAGAACTAAGAGTGCCATCTGTAAAAAGAAAATCATACAATAAGTAGATGATCGAACGACAAAAACATAAACTGAAATAAGAATGTGTCCGTCTAAACTGAATTCACTAAGTTAGTTGTAAGTGCTTCTAATATATACCGATATTTAATCTAATCATCGTTATCGTCCTCGTCCTCATCGTCATCGTCATCGTTCTCATCCTCATTCTCATCGTCGACTTCATCTATATCATCATCCTCATCGTCGACTTCATCTGTATCATCATCCTCATCCTCATCCTCATCCTCATCCTCTTCTTCTTCTTCTTCTTCTTCTTCTTCTTCTTCAGGCTCAATACTTGGGACAAGACGCCTCTTTCTCCCCTGGTTGACAGCTAAGTCTTGTATATCAACCTCTTCCTCCCCTCTATTTTCCTCAGCATGAGGTATATCGACATCTTCCACGTCCATGGTATCCGACTGTTGTCCCATGTATTGGGGCTTCTCGATCTGGTCCTCTTGGTATGCTGGGTCTCCAACGTTAAATGTATTTCTAGATTTAATCTTGCATACTGCCCACCAGTCAAATCGATCTCTACGACGCCTTGGGTAGCTTGTATAGTAGACTTGAACAGCCTGACTTGCTATCGCAAACGTGTCGGACCCTCTATACCTCCTGCGATGATTTATATCGACGAATCCAAATTGTTTATCGATTCTCCAACCGATATTTGGTCTCGTATCGAACCACTCACATTTGAACATCACAATATGCATATCATATGGGCCACTATATTGTAAATCTACAATCTCCCGAAGCACTCCATAATAGTCAAAGTCCGGCTCGTCGTCATAGATGGTGCCTCTTATGCAAACACCAGAATTCTTGGTATCGAAGCCGTCATTGAGAAATTCGGCATTTATAGCATGCTGAGTTGACTTAAACTTGAAGCCATTAACGACATAGCCTGACAAAGTCTTTGCATGCTTCTTCGGTCCCAATGCCAAATAACGAATGCTCTCATTTATGAGTGTTGTTTCAGGCAATAAAACCTGTAAACATGTATTGATAATTTAAATATTTTAGCTGCATATATTTTAATGGTAGCCGCATAACATATTATCTCAGTTACTTACGTATTTACGAAACCAGGACGGAAAGGTACAATCAACCTCTCTTTGAAGTCCCTCATCTGTAATATATGGTGTCCTCATTTTGACTTCACCTCTAAATACACTGTTAGAGAGAATAAAAATAAGTGTAGTCACTTAATTCACCAAATTAGAGATTATAACGAGGCGTAGTCACTTACTTCTCCAAATCTCTCACTTCTTGTATGTCACAATTTAACACGACATATCGGTGAGCGGTATCATACTCATCGTCGGTCAACCACCATTTCTTACTAGCCCCAATAGGCTTGCCCCTTAAATTGAATATACCTCCATCCTCAACGTCTTCTTCATTCCTTTGAGGTCTATTTCGATTTGTCTCGACATGAGTATCGAAATAAATGGAGCAGAAATTTGACACCTCCTCGATAAGATATGATTCGCATATCGAAGCCTCTATATGAGCCTTGTTGCCAACTTTCTTCTTTAGATGGTGTAGGTACCTAAAGAGACAAATTATCTTGAGAATTAACAATGAATTGTAAAATCTACTTAAATTTCACTTAAATTATATCAGTTTTTATTTACCTTTCAAAGGGGTACATCCATCGATAATGAACAGATGCACCGACACGGGCTTCGTATGCTAGATGAATCGGTAGATGCTCCATGCTGTCGAAAAAGCCCGGTGGAAATATTTTCTCTAACTTGCAGATTGTTAAGACAATCTTCTCCTCAAGTTGTACCATATGTTGCACCGTCAGCTTAGTTGAACAGATATCCCTGAAGAATGTAGACAGCTCGGCCAACGGAACCCATACAGCAGAAGGCAACAACTCTCTCAAAGCAATGGGCAGTAATCTTTCCATAAACACGTGGCAGTCATGACTCTTCATTCCCGTTAGCTTGCGTTCATTGAGATCAACGCATCTAGACAAATTCGAAACATAGCCGTCGGGAAATCTTAAATTAGATATCCACTTGCAGATTATTAATCTATCTTCCTTGCTCAATGTGTATGGCGCTATAGGCTTACTTAATTGTCCACCAGCACCCCTTTGTATCAAGTTCAGATGAGGACGCTTGCATATCTCGGCTATGTCTTGTCTTGCTTTTGGATTGTCCTTCGTCTTTCCTTTAATATCCATTACGGTATTGAAGACATTATCGAACACGTTCTTTTCGATATGCATGGCATCAAGATTATGCCTTATAAGATTATCTTTCCAATAAGGCAAGTCCCAGAAGATACTCCGTTTGGTCCAGTTATGGCTTTGTCCGAACCCCTCGACACGATGGTTCGATGGATCTTCCATTGCGGTGGGCAATTCCTTTACAGCTTCCCAAATATCGTATCCCGAAAATCTGGCAGGAGGTTGAGAAAATTCTTGTTTTCCATATCTGAACGCGTCCTTATTCTTTCTCCAAGGATGGGCCGCGGGCAGAAATTGACGGTGACAGTCAAAGAAAGATGTTTTTCCTCCATGCCTAAGGCGGAACGCCTTACTATTTTCCATGCATATCGGACAAGACATGTTGCCGTGCGTACTCCATCCCGACAGCATACCGTATGCTGGAAAATCATTGATTGTCCACATGAGTGAAGCTCTCATCTGAAAGTTCTGTTTCCTGGAAATATCATAGGTCGTGACGCCGATCTCCCACAGCTGTTTCAGCTCATCCACCAACGGCTGTAAATATATATCGATGTTATTCGTCGGATTTTTAGGACCGGGTATGATAGCTGTCAGAAACATATAAGGAGTCTTCATACACATCCATGGTGGCAGATTGTAAGGGGTAAGAATGACCGGCCAGCATGAGTACTGAGATCCCGACTGTCCGAAAGGGGCGAAGCCATCAGCACATAGCGCCAGGCGTACATTTCTAGGCTCTGCAGCAAAATCTGGATGACACAAATCAAAATGTTTCCACGCCTCTCCATCCGAAGGATGTGACAATTCTCCTTCGTCCTTTATGCGTTCTTCGCTGTGCCACGTCATGTGTTCTGCTGTATTTAGAGACATATACATCCTCTGCAAGCGCTTCGTGATCGACAAGTAATGCATATACTTGTAAGGACGTCGTTTTCTAGTCGACTTTCCTTTTCCCTGTACTGGCTTGTAACGATCCGCATTACAGAAGCTGCAACTTTCTGATACACAATTCTCTTTGTAGTACAACATGCATCCGTTGCGACAACAATCTATCTTCTCGTACCCCAGTCCCAGTTGTCGGACCATCATCTTTGACTTGTAGAAGTTTCTTGGTAGCTCTTTTGATTCCTTCGGTAACACCTCCTTGATTACTTCTGTGATCCGATTATAGCAAGCTTGTGGCAAGTTAAAATCAGACTTTATGTTCAACAACCGCATCGTCACTGACAGTGCGGAATGAGTCTCACAACCAGGATATAGAGAAGTATCTGCGTCCTGAAACATGTCATAGAACTCCTTCGCCTCGGGATTAGGATCCTCCGGATCAAAATTAGGCCCTGCCGCATCATACACCATATCTCGTGCAAGGTTCTGCAGATCTCCATAATCAACAGAGCATCCGTGGTCTTCGATGACATCCGTTGCAGCATTATCATCAAAAGCATAAGTAGCAGCTTCCGCAGCCTGTCTTTCCGAATATAGTTCACCTTGCGATGACCACAGGCCGTAATTACGTACGAAACCCTTACGGGTCAAATGATCTCTCACAGTCACCACTTCTTCGTAACGTCTATTGTGACATTTAACACATGGACACTTAATTTTGTTACCGTCCATGTACTGAGCTTTGCTCATTGCATAATTAAGAAATACTTCCACGCCTGCATGAAAATCGTCACTCACACCAATTCTACTCTCGTGTTGCCGTTTGTACATCCATGTACGATCAACAAAATAACGACTCATCCTCAATTTGGATGTGAAAATCTGTATCGTAAGACAAACTAAACATAAGAATAGCCCGATACCGATACTCATAAATTTGGATTAGGGTTAGGATGTTAGATATAAGTGAACTAGGTGATGTAGAGTACAATATAGGGAACTGTGAATGGACTGAAAGTTGCACATGAGAAGGTTCAATGAAGGGCCCATAAATGGGTTCACATGATAAGTTAGTAAGAATCCACATCACTATACATACTCCCCCGTCTCAGGAGTGTGTCTGGCTCCTATTTAGAACAGCACAGGTCACAACATGTCCAGAATAGCAAAATAGAGCTCTACAATGTATATCGGTATCGGACTATTCCTACGAGTATTGGTATCGGCGATATCAATACTCGTGTGAATAGGAGATTGCAATATAAGTCTAAGCTATCTAGCTAACATGTATACTTGCATTTACATTGTATCATAACTTGTATCTAGTTACCTTGCTAATCATGTATATACTCTTAACATATATGTGAAGACACTATACTAACATGTATTTAAATCAAGGTTCAAAGTATCGGTATCGGAATCGGTAGTATCGGCGGTATCGGTAGTATCGGCGATATCGGTAGTACGGTAGTATCGGCGCGCGATATCGGTAGTATCGGCGGTATCGGTAGTATCGGCGATATCGGTAGTATTGGTATCGGCGATATCGGTAGTATCGGCGGTATCGGATCGAAGTATCGGTAGTATCTCTCGGACTATTCCTACGAGTATTGGTATCGGCGATATCAATACTCGTGTGAATAGGAGATTGCAATATAAGTCTAAGCTATCTAGCTAACATGTATACTTGCATTTACATTGTATCATAACTTGTATCTAGTTACCTTGCTAATCATGTATATACTCTTAACATATATGTGAAGACACTATACTAACATGTATTTAAATCAAGGTTCAAAGTATCGGTATCGGAATCGGTAGTATCGGCGGTATCGGTAGTATCGGCGATATCGGTAGTATCGGTAGTATCGGCGCGCGATATCGGTAGTATCGGCGGTATCGGTAGTATCGGCGATATCGGTAGTATTGGTATCGGCGATATCGGTAGTATCGGCGGTATCGGATCGAAGTATCAGATGTTTAGTGCAGGGTACGTGACATTGTGAAAGCAATACAAAGTAGCAGTAGGTCTAATAAGTCTCAGTAGGCCTAACCAAGCCTAGTCTAGCAATCACACACACCATCACAAGCCATAGAGAACACATATTACATATATATACATGTTGACATTACATTCTCATATTATCCAACATTGCATTTATAACTTGCATATATATACCACTCATTAACTTACACTATCACATGCATTGTACACTACATTATATTTTATATCATTGCCTACCTACATGCATTCCTATATACTAGCATATATACATGGCCTATATTTCATAATCTCATGCTTGCCTACACATATATATGTATAGACACGGGTTAAAAATCAATTAGATACATTATACATACATGTCAATATTCTACATTACCAACGTGTATTCCTACATTACATATATTCAGATTTTGTGTGTTTGTGTGACAGTGTGTGTGTATGTGTAGATACCTAGGACAGTGTGTCAAAGGAAATTCAACACCCCCCTCCCCCCCCGACGCCCCTGCCCTCTCCACCCCCCCACCCCCCGACCCCCCTGCCCCCATTCAACACCCCCCCCCGACCCCCCTGCCCTCTCCACCCCCCACCCCCCGACCCCCCTGCCCCCATTCCCCACCCCCCCGACCCCCCCGACCCTCATTCCCCACCACCCCCCCACCCCCTGCCCCCATTCCCCACACCCCCCGACCCCCTGCCCCCATTCAACACCCCCCCCGACCCCCCTACCCTCTCCACCCCCCACCCCCCGACCCCCCTGCCCCCATTCCCCACCCCCCCGACCCCCCGACCCTCATTCCCCACCACCCCCCCCACCCCCTGCCCCCATTCAACACCCCCCCCCCGACCCCCCTGCCCTCTCCACCCCCCACCCCCCGACCCCCCTGCCCCCATTCCCCACCCCCCCGACCCCCCGACCCTCATTCCCCACCACGCCCCCCCACCCCTGCCCCCATTCCCCACACCCCCCGACCCCCTGACCCCATTCACCACCCCCCCCGCCCTCTCCACCCCCCGCGAAGCCGACCCCCCCTCCCCCCCCCACTCCCAAAACACAAAATTAGAGAAAATTAGAGAGAGAGAGAGAGAGAGAGAGAGAGAGAGAGAGAGAGAGAGAGAGAGAGAGCCGAGAGAGAGAGCCGCGCACGAGAGAGGGAGAGCCGCGAGAGAGAGAGAGAGTTTTGGGGGGAATGAAAAATTCTCCCCCGTCGGTTCAATTTAAGTTAGGTCACAGAATCTAGCGACGGAATAGCGACAGAAAAAAATCGTCGCTAGACCGTCGCCAATTAAAAGGTATTTTCCGACGGCTATATCCGTCGCTAGGTAGTCGCCAAAGTTCCCGCCAATGTTGTAAACATTTTGCCGCCAACATTTGCGACGGATAAGCGACGAAGAATAATCCGTCGCTAATATTCGTCGACGTAGCGACGGAAACCCGACAAATTTTTACATTTAAAATTGAAAAAAATTATGTTGTGTTGTCTGTCGCTAATCCGTCGCTAAGATGTCGGAAATTGGTCGCTATTAGCGACGGAATCCTTTCGTCGCTAAACGTCCGTCGGTAAAGTTGGGTATTTTAGTAGTGAACGAGTCCACCTTCATTTTGGTATATCATGTCCCACTTAAACATGATCCCTTGTACTACATTTTTCTTGCACAACTTTCGGGTCTAAATGACCATTTTATCCTTTATTGTAATTGTAATGTATTTTTCCAATTCCGATCTGAGGCCCAAACCTGATCCAAACTTTTCAACCCAATATATAGTTTTAATCTATTTTGAGCCTACTATGCAATGCCGATGGTGTGCCGCTCAATTGAGTTCCTATGTGCTTTTTATTTTCAAATGTCACACAAGTCGAAACTATAGGCATATTGGACTCAAATCGATCACAAAAATTTTATCGACCCAAAACTAGTCTAAGTAGGGTTTGTAGAGCCTATTCTAGGGTGCCCTAATTTGTTACACCTATTTTAGATTGATTTTTGTGGATTAATATGCATCCACATTAATTAAATCTAATTTAAATCAAATCCTATGACCACTTTCCTAATTTGGACCTAATCAAATCTCTTTAAGAGACACATTTGATTTAAACCATCAAATCTCAACCAAATCCTACCAAACCAAAACTAAACCCTCTCAAATATTTTCTCCCTCAGGTATCATGCACCTCTTCCCTTTTTTCGTGCATATTTTCTATATATTAAATATTAAAATCGAACACATAAGTTTCTTTCCTATATTTTTGCACATATTTTTCCATCTATCAGAAACTCATCATCTCGAGCTCTTCTAACCCTCCTACCATATTTATCTCGACCCTAGGACACCCCCTAATACCTCGACACCTTTCAGAGGAGGCTCAACACCTAATTTGGTCGATACGAGGCACAAAAGGCACCCGAAGTCGACTGAACTTGTGCTGAATTCGTCACAACAGGTATACTATTTAGAATCTAGTGTTTCATGTACTTCTTAGCCTCATCTTTTCATGAAACTAAAAATAAATAAAAAGATCTCTGTATCTATTTTCATTTTTCAATTGGTCATCCATACAGTTCCAAACGGTTTGTCCGTAGCGTTAATTCTACGACAAGGTATCCAAAATAGACCAGATCTGTTGTGAGTGAATTTTTTCCTATTTCGGTCAAGTTTGATCTTTGTAATACTTTTTATAAGAAACTAGACATCAAGAGATTTCCAACGCATATCTTTTTGATAATTTTTGAGCTCTTTTAGTATTTATTAAAATTTGCCGTAACACTATAACTCCGAAAATCATGTGTTCTTTGTATCCACAAGCCTTGATACTTCATATACCTTTACTAAATTACTTGTTGTGCAAGGTTTGATGATAAAAATATTATTTTAACTATTTTTTTAATTTTTCAAAATTTAATATTTTTAATTATTTATTGTTTCGGGACTCAATTAGTAGGCCAAATGTGGTATTAACGATGTAGCTTCAACATGAGGCTATTGTGATTCAGTTTCCACCAATAAAATAATATTTTTAGTAATATAAATTTTTTAAGTACTTACCAAAAATTAAATTATTATCTTATCTTAGTTATAAATTATTTTTATAAGCAAGTTGGTACTATATATGTTGTATGGTGTTGTACCGACATCATGACGACTATTGGGTATATATATTAATCTAGTCTATATAAGCTAAGTCGTTAGAAAGTATTAATAATAGAGTATTATTATAGGTGAAATTCAAGGGAGTAACGAAGACATCGGAGTTGGTCAGACATACACTCAAACATCGATTATAGACAAGTACATCTTGGCGAACTGTATAGTATTTACATGTATTTATTATATTGTTATTTATTTTCATCATACTTGATTACCTGTTGTTTCGGTTCCTGTCATTTATTTTATCATTATACGTGCACGTAAATAGTTTCTATCTTTTCATTATTATTTGTTATATCTTGACATGTTCTTGTATACTTCTTGAGATTGTCCTTATCCGGTCCTATGCCACGTTCCCTTGACATGGTTAACATGATTAACCTGGACTTGACTTGACTTGTTTGACTCATAGTTTTAGGCGAGGATATAGACGTTGACTATACTTGACAACTCTTAATCATTAGCAACCATGGGATTGCGATAGAGACTTACTATAGGTTGTTAGAAACCACCAGGATGCAATCTATAGGCCCGTTAGCAACCACTGGACCGCGGTTTATCTCGATTTACTTGTAGTCACGTTTATTAGCACGATTCTTGACGGCACACCATTTCTTTTATGTTTTTGTTCTTGTACTGTACTTCCTTCAGTCTTTACTTTCTTGTACTATTTCTGTCTTTCCTTGCATGTTATTTCTGTCAAAGTAGGCTTGCATATTATGTGTCTTGCTAGTTCCCTGAGGACCTGGTGATCTCCAAGTTTTAGATGAAACTATCAAGGTATAATACATTGACGGATGATGGTTGCTTCACCAAGACTTCAAGTATGTTTAGTTGACGCTATAATCACACTCTTCCTTATTTATATTTTGAAAAATATTTGATTCAAGCTGTTATTATAGCCTAGTCTTTTACAAGCTTCATATTTCTTTTAGCTTGTTCATGATACATGTATTATTGAGGATCCACTCTAATACATTTATCTACTCTAGAATAAGTGTGTTACGATCTGATCAACCTTAATGCACTTGATTTGTCATTGTTACCAATATTTAGTGGATTTAGATATAGTTGATTTAGAATAACAAGACAGCTTATACGTACTCGAGCTGGACTAGAGTCATCTCGATACGTAGCTGGAATATATATGATCTCCTGGTCCTACGTAATTTGGAACTGGGTTGTTATAAGACCAACAACAAAATCCATGCACATGTACTCCTACTTCTATTCCGGAATCGCCAGGTTCTGTATCTCCCCACCCAGTCTCTAATGCTCAGCTTTCAGCCGTTGTTATGCCATATATTGTGACACGAAGAGTGCCATATCTATCTTTATGTCGTGCCACCAAAAGGTTATGCGGAGGTCCTTATACATTTTTGTGATATCGGAATGCAAGGAATATTTTACGTAATATGCTTCCAACATTATCTCCTTTCTAAATTCTGAATCGTGTGGAACATATAGCCGACCATTCAATCGCAGCACATCGGTATCATCTTTCCCAAAGTTGGTCATCCTCCCTATTGAAATCAGCTCTCGCATCTTCTTCAGGTACGAATCGTCCTTCTGAGCAGTCTTGATCTTTTCTTGCAAGCTCGGCTCTAGCTGTAGTTGTACCATCTGTACTTTCCTGAATCGAACACGGAGGTCGATGTCCATCTCTTCTAGGTCCCATAGTAGCCTACTGTTGATGGAAGGCAATGTATTCTCAACTCAAAGCGTCTTCCAGAAATATTTTTTTTACCCGACGTATAGTCAATCGTCAAGTCATAATCCTTGAATAGTTTTAGCCAACGAATTTCTCGTATGTTCAGCTCCTTATGAGTGAAGAGATTCACGAGGCTCTTATGATTCATATAAATCCTGCACGCCACCCCATATAGGTAGTGTCACCATAGTTTTAACGCGAACACAATAGCCACTAACTCCAAGTCATGCCTAGGATAGTTCTTCTCATGCTGCTTCAACTGTTTGGAGGCCATGGAGATTACCCTATCTCGCTGCATGACCACACATCCCAAGACCTGGCCTGAAGATTCAAAAATCCTCTACCCCATTCAGAAGTGCAAGTATAGGGGCTGAAATGAGCCACTGCTTCAGTTTTTGGAAGGAAGCTTCACAATCTTTTGACCACTCATACGTGACTCTTTTTAGTGAGGCGAGTCAAGGGAGATAAAATCTTTGCGAAGTCCTTCACGAATCGTTTGTAGTATCCCACCAAGCCAAGAAAACTTTGAATCTCACTAGCTGGTGCAGGCCGCTTCCAATCAACAATGGCTTCGACTTTTTTCGGATCAACTGTAATGCCTTTTATATAAATGATTTGCCCAAGGAATGAAATGCTACTTAGTCAGAATTGCACTTGCTTTGCTTCACATACAACTGATTATCTCGAAGAGTCTGGAGTACGGTCCGCAAATGCTCTACGTGTTGTGCCTTGTCATTCCAGCAGACGAGAATGTCGTCGATGAAAACTACTACGAACTTATCGAGGAAGGGCCAAAACACCCAATTCATAATATCCATGAAGGCATGAGGGGTGTTTGTTAAGCCGAAAGGCATTACCAAAAACTCATAGTGGACGTATCGAGTGTGGAAGGCTGACTTCGACACATCGTCTGGCTTGATCTTGAGTTGATGGTAACCTGGGTGAAGATCAATCATCAAAAATACTGACGCACCTTGTAGTTGATTGAATAAGTCATCGATACGGGGCAGTAGACATTTCTTTTGGACGATGACCTTGTTCAGCTCTCGGTAGTCGACGTACAGACGTATTGACCCATCTTTCTTCTTCACGAACAATACGGGTGCTCCCCATGGAGAAACACTAGGCCGAATGAATCCCTTGTCGAGCAATTCTTGTAACTGCACTTTAAGTTCTTTTAGTTCTGTATGGGCCATTCTGTACGAGCCTTAGAAATTAGTCGGGTGTCAGGAAGGTATCAATGGTGAACTTGATTTCTCGATCGGGTGGCATACCGGGTAACTCATCCGAGAATACGTCAGAAAATTCTGCCACAATGTCGGTTTGACCTACATTTGCACCATCCTGTCTCATGTCTCGAACGGACGCCAAATATCATTGACAACCCGAATACAACATCCTCCGAGCAAAAATTACCGAAATCACCATGCACGACGTCGACGCTTCACCACACGAGTAGCAGAACTCGGTCTCTCCAGGCAGGCAGAAGGGGACCTTCTTTCCTGTGCAGTTGATGGTGGCATTGCAAGTGTCGAGCTGATCCATTCCCAGTATGATGTTGTAGTCCTTAATACCTAGAACTATCGTATCAAGATACACTTTCTTACCTCCGATACAAATGATTCTATTTTTGCATCCTGAGTTTACAAGTAGTTGCATGCCCGACGGTATGCTCACACTAAGGTTAAGGCCTAGTGGGGTTATGGAAAATTTGTGCTCTGGAAAAACATACCGAAATAAGATTTTATGTGGCACTAGAATCAAATAGTACACGTGCAGGCTTATTATTGAATAGCAGTATACCTGTCACAACTGTGTCTGAGATGAACGCCTCATCTCGAGTCATGGCATAGACGCTGTCCTGGGCATTGGGGCGACGGTCATGGCCATTCTGTGGAGGTCTGGGCGCCTGGCCATGATTATCTAGATGGTGTTGCTGATGTTATTGCGACGGGGCATTATGATTCTGTCTTCGGGCCATGTAGTTTCGAAGTTGGTGACCCATTTTTCTACATAAAAAACATCCTCCGTCGAAGACATAGCAGTTGGTGGTATGGTGTCCGAGGTGGTTGCACTTTGTGCAACGAGGTAATTGGTTCGGCCCTTGGAAGCTACTATTGTTTGGATGCTTCGCAGTGTTGTTGCCTCCCGCATGGCTATGGCAGTTGTTGTCATGACCCGCACCATCTTTTCGGGATGCGAGTGCGTACGCAAGTCCAGCCTACACCGCAGTATCGGCGGTAGTACGTTGTCTAGCCCGCAATAAACAAATGCTTATAAAACATCTTTATTTGCTTATTCACAAAACTAAATCATTTTACAAAATTTACAAGTTTTATACTTAATCAAATACAAAGTCTCACAAAATCTAATACAACAATTTTAACTATCTACTAGTCTTCTAGGCTTCTGGCCTTCAATTACACCCGTATCTCTTCAATTCTAAGAGTAGTCGCGTCTAACCTAAAAAATTGGTTTCCAGTCAGGAATGGAAACCAGTACATTCTAACAACAGTTCCAATAATTGACAAAATCTATAAAACAGTAAATAATACTGAAATACATGATGGGTGGATAAACAGAGAATCATGGTATGATACATGTGAGTAAAAATATGAGAGTATGGTAATAAAGACAAAGAACTAATATGAACAATAATAAACAACTGAAAAGGAAACAGTAATGTATAGCAAGGCTGTATCGAATTAGTGAGTTGAAATACCACTTTCGACATGTGAACGGCTAAGGGATAAACTCGGCCAACCACACATGTCGTGTACCGCTGCTATTCTCCATGAAAGACAATTGGGATGAAAAGGGTAGTTCATACGTCTACTAAGATATTTCTCCGCCCGACTAGTACTTATAGATTCAAATTGGACATGGACACGGTAATACATTAGTCATGAAAAATAACATGTAAATAATCCATAACTACTACATAGTGTAACCATCGTGTTGAAAATTAATAGAAATCAATATAAGACAATACTAAAGACATGAATCATAGAAGTTATCATATAAGAAAGCTATTAGAAAATGTACTCGCTGAGGTCCTTAGCTGGTGAAACCGATAATTACATTGAGTCCAGAATAGTCCGATTTGCTAGATTCGATGTGAAGGATTTCGAAATTCGCAAGAAAAGTAAGAATGCGATTAGTCATGACCGAAAAATGATTTAAGTCGAAGGGGATTGACTTAGAAAATAATCCTTATTTTAGAAAATATATATACCTATTTTAGTAAAAATATTTATAATGTTTTAAAAACTGTATTTTTATTATCAAAATAATTTAAATAAATACATGGAAAATCTAGAAAATATTTTTAGGGCAAAAAAGCTAATTTTGTCAAACTATAATTTCTTGGTCAAAACTATATTTAAAATATCATAAGATAATATAACAATATGTTAAGCTTCTAAATCTATTTTGAAAATAGACTTATATAAAGTCTTTTCAAGAAACTTTATTATGTATAGCTAAGTGCCCAATATCCCTTAAGAAAACTATTTATTTGTAAACTATTTATAAATTATTCATAACCCTGAAAAGACTATATATTTATTTAGGAAACTACTTATTGTACTTTGAAAATAAAATTTATTAGTTAAACATATCTTAGATAAATACGTTCAAAAAGTCTAGTAAATCGTTTTAGGTAAAACTCAATTATGTCAAAATACATATTAGGTCAACGCTATATTTGAAAGGTAGCTAAAATACTATAACAATAGTTATCTAAGTTAAAACCATATTTAAGATAACCAAAAATACTACAATAACATAATGTTATAATTTAGAAAAGTACTAATAGTCTACCCCAAAATAATAATAATAATAATAATAATAATAATAATAATAATAAAACAGTGTACACATACATGCATACATACTGTATCCATGTATAGTATAGTAATAAACTAGTATATAATATCTATATAATAATAGTAAATATTTATAATGATATCATCAATAATAATATAAAACACATATCCCTATACATACCTTATTACATACACTAACTCAAAATAATGGATAAAAGCCTAATCTATCTATATCATATTTAACCTAGAAGACCTAAGCCCCATTAATGTCATTAAGTAAAGGCCCAAAATAAACTTATACATTACTGTTAAAGATATCTTATTGTAACGCCCCAGTCCCAAAATACGTAGGACTAGGAGATCGTATACAAGCCAGCTACGTATCGAGAGGACTCCGGCCCGCTCGAATACGTATAAGCTGTTTTACTGTTCTAAATCAAGTATATCTCAATCCACTAAAAATGATAAAAATGACGAAATAAGTGCACTAAGGTTGATCAGACTGTAATACAATGATTCTAGAATAGATAAATGTATTAGAAAATTTAAGCTTGTATCATGAACAAGTTATAAGAAAATTTAAGCTTGTAAAAGATTGGGCTAATATAGCAAGTGTTAAATATTGGACAAAATATAAGTAAGGAAGAGAATGATAATATGGTGTAGCAACTATCATCCATTAATATTGTACCTTTATCTAATACCTGGAGAGATCACCACGTTCTCAGGGGACTAGCAAGATACATATAAACATGCAAGAATGTAGAAGTTATAATCATGCATGGAAAGACATAAAAGTAAAATAAAAAACAATCAATAAGGACGTTTCAATATCGTAATGCCACGGGACACTCCCGACCTCGAGATAAATGATAAGTCTCTAATACCCTAATGCCATAGGACACTCGCGGTCCTGGGATAACAGGTCAATAACAAGTCTCTAACATCGTAAAGCCATGGGACGCTCCTAGTCCTAGAGATGGAATAACAAGTCTATAAGGAGTCTCTATACCGTAACGCCATAGGATGCTCCCGATCTAGAGATAATACATGTCTATGTCTAGCATTTGATCACGACAACAGGTAAGTCAAACTTAAGGGCAAAGGTAGAATACTAATCACTTTCGTCACAATACTCACATGGAATAACATCGATATATCACGATCAAATAAGGAATGTGCAAGTAAAATAAGAAAAATGGTAGTAACATGAATCATGAGTAGAAGTTAATGACGTATGACTAAAAAGAAATAATAGTATAGGAATGCATGAAAATAAACTGTACAATTTGGCAAGAAATACTTGTCTGGTGTAGAATTGTCCACGTCCAATAAATAACTAGTCAGTCAATGAGCCACGAAAGCTGAACTTCTACAAACGCCTCCGGATGCTAAAACAGACATCAGCAATGTGTTTGGCCTAAGAGAAATATCTAAGTTTGACTACCCATAAGTCCAATTCTGGACACAGGGACAAAACGATAATTTTGAACTAAAATAGTGTCCGTCGTTGGACCCACTTTGCACCGAAAAATATGCTAGAGCCTATGGTCCCTAATGTCAACAAAGTATATACCTACGAGTCCAGTTTTTCAAAACGAACTTAATGGTATATCCAGATTGGGATTCCGATGAGCCGTGCACAAAATTGCCCGTTAAAACGGATCACGGGTGTCACGACCCGCACCCACTATGAGGGTACGAGTACGTAACAGCGTCCAGCCTACACCACAGTGTCGGCGGTAGAACGCTGTTCTAGGTCTCTAACTAACCATCAACTGAAGCAGTATATAATGTACTCATTATGATCAACTTCGAACGGAGGACAAGTATAAGATATGGTGTAACTCAATCACAGTCTAAGCACGATAAGATAACACAGAAATATAACTAAAAAATTGAAGACAACAATAACTACTGAAATATTAACAACATCTCAAACAATCTCAAATACATCTCAAGTCTCAATTTTATACAACAAGCTCTAATGAAAATAAATGCAAGTCTACTAAACTAAATCCCGATCACTCCTGAGTGTCGGGGCCAAAGGTAGCTAAACCATCTCCTGGTCTGTAACATGTAGGGCATGTGTCCTCAGGGCAATCATCTGTAAAATTTATAACAGGTCTAGTCAGGACAGAAACGAGCACAATCTCATCTAGAAAACCCAAGTAAATGACAGAGAACTATAAAGCAGTTATAGATAGTTGTATTGATGAATATGGCAGTTTATGTTCAGGTGATGGTAAGAAAGACAAATAAAGTGTAAGGGAAGAAAATAACTAAACAAGAGAAGAATGATGGCAATGAAGACTGTAAAATAAGATCTAGCTGAACTAGAATAACATAATGAGTTCAGATGGTACAAAATAAGTCGAGTGTAAACCCAATATGAGTCTAATATAAGATGAGTCGAATGTGATCCCAGTACAGTATGAGTCGAATGTGATTCTAATCATTGTTCTAATAAGGTGGATCGAATAAGGTGATACGAATAAGGTGATACGAATAGTGATTCATAATGTTCTAACAATGATTCGAATAAATTCTCTAAGTGTGTTTTAAAATACTTAGTTAGACATATAAACGGCTAAGGATAAATTCGGCACATCACACACCTGGCCGGGTGTGGAATGGCTATCGTTCGAATATTATTCACAGGGGGGTGGTTCGAATAGTAGGAATGTTCACAAGTCTAATCAAGTATTTCCTCGCCCATCTAATACAAATGAATCCATAATCCAACACATAAGATGAATACAAGTCCAACCAGCAAATGAAGATACGAATAGGTGGTTCGAATAGTGATTCGTATGGTGATTCGAATAACAGAGGTAAGACGAGTAAGTATGTGTGTCGTATACATGGATTCAGAAATAACAGTACGTATTTGTAACAGAGAATCACATATAGCTAACTAGAACTGAAGTACAGTTATTGACAAATAAATGAAAGAACTATCAGAGAATGTACTCGCCTGCTACTCTGAAAAGAGTAGTGTAATATCAGATGCCTGCACCAGAGTCACAATGTCCTAAACAGAGTAATATGGGTTATAATATGTTTAAAATAAGACAAATGAAGTCTATGATGCAATCTACATGATTTCTAGGTCAATCTAGGTCAAAGTCAACTCTAAGTCAAACCTGGTCAACTGTCTAGGTCAAACTAGGTCCAAGTTAAAATTGGTCAACTCCAAAGTAAGCTAACCATTATCTACTCTATGATGTATAACCTATTCCTTACCCAATACTATCTAACCCTCAATACCTATCCACATATATGCATATATATAGCACAATATACATACAACACATTTATAAGGATATAGAGAGGGAAAGGCAAGGCTAAGAGTATGTGTGCAATTACCAACATGTGTGTGTAGGTGGTACATGGACTTATAGGCTAACCAACTCTACTCTAACTAGTTATAATCTATAACCATGTATAGTAAGGTATAACATAATACATAAATTCAACATCCCATTAACCTTACATGCCAACTCTCACATGACATATCTATATAACATATTCTATACTCTATGACACATCACCTATATACATATATAAGGCCAACCCATTATCCTAACCAATCCAACCCAACTCATATCTAACATGCCCTCATATATATATAACCATCTCATTACCTATATAGCTCCTAACTCTAACTCAATCTCTAACTAAATCCCTAACTCCATTTCTAACTTAATCCAACCCAATGCCAAACCTGGCCTAGGCAGGGCCTGCCAAGGCAACCCAACCAAACCAAGGCAACCAAGGCTTTTACTGCACTGCTATTGCAGTGCAGTGTCTCACTGTTGCACTGCTCCTACTGCTACTACCTTGCTAATGCTAAGCAAGCCAAGCTTGCACTTCCTAATGCAGCTGCTAGGCTACTGCTACCCTCTTCTCCCTTCTCTTACTAGCTCAATCTAGCTTAACCCAATCTAGGCAACCTATAACAGAACAGGTAGAGAAGAATGGGGATATACACTAACCCATATCCAAGTGGCCAATGTAGGTCACTCTCTTACTGTACACAAGTGACCCCAAGCCTGTGATATCCAGCCTCCCCCACAACCTGAGACTGAATGGCCTAGCCATTCAAAACCCAAACAAGGTGTACCCCTGTGCTATAGCTGCAACCATGTTGCATTGAAATGAACCCAAGCCATGCTTGCCTGCAAGTGCTTGCTGCTACTGCAATGTACTACTCAAGCAGCAGGGGTTCTAGCCTAAGGGAGACCCCTCTACCCGAGCCTACCCTCTCCTCATGCTCTGACATCAACCCTCACACTGAGACACACAAATCACATGAACTCCACATACATATACACATATATATATAACTATATGTATACAAAATCTAATCTCAAGAAATCATAAACACCCTTCTCAGGAACATATAGGAAATGAACTTTCAGTGTTGCATGTGTGTGACTGATTGATTCTCAGGAAAGTCTAGAAAAGCAAACATTCAGCCCAAAACCAACTCGAAAATCCAATGCACATGGACATGACTTAACATGGTGATTTGAATCATGGCAAACAACATTCAATTTCAGTCATGTGGGTGTATGTTTAGCATGGTGTGTGGGTTAACTGAACACCTAAGATATGTATAGACTGAAACATAACAAAATCATCTAATCCAGTCCATTAAAGGGATTAGAAAATGACAGTAGGTAGATGTCAATGGCTGAAATCAAGATAATTAAACCACCATCCCAAAACCAAGTTTTAAATCCTGAAACCATCTCAGGTTCTCAGGAACCTGAGAACAATGATCTACACAAAACATTGAATCAAAATACAGTAATAAAATCATGTCGAAATGATTGACAGTTAACATTTGAACTAGTTGACAGTTTTTGATAGGAATAAATCATTCACTAATGTAGCAATCACATAAACGTATAAATTATCAGTAAACCAAATGGATTAACACATGAACTCCTCAAATTTCACCACATTCGAACTGTCAACTGGGAATGGGAAACAGTATAGGAATCAAAATGTAAATCCTATACAGTAGGAACTAATACACATGTATAGGAATCAAAATGTTAAATAAAACATCAGAAAAATTAGTTTACATAGCATCTAAATTCAGAATCTTGGAAACAGTATATCAGTTCATTAAACTCGACAAAACAATAACTGAAACATGAAAAGCCCAATTCGAAAATCCAAAAACCCAATGGAACCCAAAACTCGTGTGCGGAGGTGTACCCATATTTGATCGTGTCAGGGGTGCATATTCGTGTCCAGAAAATCGGACACGAAAGTGTCCAAAACTAAATTCGAATTTATCAGAAAACTGGAAAAAGTAGTCGTCGTGCAGCCATGTCGAGCCTTCGTGGGCTCGACACAGTGCTCGAGATGGATCGAGCTCATATATAGGGTTTCGCCCATAGTAGGGCTTCATGATGAAGTGTCTGCATTGTGTCCAATCAAGCCGTGTCCAAAGAAATCAATGCATATCAGACGCACTTTCTGCGCGCGTGTACGACAGGCATCGACCCGTGCGAGTGAGATTTCTCACAAATCACTCGATGGTTTGGCCTCAAATTTGGTGTGCATGCTGTCAGTCATGTGTCCTAGGTGTATTCAAAATTTTGTGTCAAGACGTGCAGTGTCGTGTCCGCTACAGTGCCCGAGCAGCAGGACACTGCACGGTGTCCTCGTACACGCGTTCGTGTCCAATTTTGGATACGAAAACCAACCCAATACGTGCTCAATCATATACAAACATTATCTACATATAAAGAGCTATCCAAATATATAATTTATTTCAAAAAATATTAACATTCAATCCATTGAGGCATTTCAACAAATACCTACACAACACTACGATACGTGTGCGATACGGACACCAAACGAACATAAAATTCATCCAAATTTCTGGGACACCTAGGAGACTCCTAGATCTAGCCCTACATGCAAAGAAAACCAAAATTTACATCAATTTAAAGGGTTTTACCTATATGTGCAAAAAGCTTGGAAAAGCTTCAAATGGGGGATTCCTTCTCTTGATGGCAAAAGCTCCAAATTGACCCAAAGCTGGGATTAAACCCCAAAATCAGAAAGTAGGAGAGTATTAGGTTCTAATGCAAGAAACTAGGATTAAAAAGGAATAAGAATAGATTTATGGGGATTTTTGGAAGGGGAAAAATTATATTTCTTTTTTCCAAGTGTTGGAATGATAAAAGGAGGCAAGCCCTAATGAACAAGTGTTTATATAGGGTGGGGATCCCTATGTGGCTGTTCATAAGCTCATAAATTAGGGTTAGGGTTCACTAAATGGCCCATGGGCTTAAGTCATGATCAATTAAATAATTAAGCCATAAGTCATTTAATGAAACCACAAGCCATGACTTAAATTCACTAAACCAAATTCCCTCATTCTAAAACTATTCACTAATAACTAAAATTGGTTAACTCAAGTTAGACTAGGGTTACCATTGCTAGGGTTAGGTTCTAGGCTAGTTCACTAGGTCTCAACAAGTCAAGTCAACCTAGAATTCACCAATTCAAAAAATCATCAAATAATTCAAATAAGTCAAAATGACCAAATCACCCCTAGGCTAAAAATGATAATTAAATCATCCTAATGACATGGTTAGGCTCTAGGTCATGCAGTCACTAGAATTTTACTAGCAGCACGTCAAAATCATAAGTCATGACTTAAAGCAGTTTTTAAATATTTAAAAAAATAATTAAAAATTACCAAAAATCATAATGTGAAATAAATATCAATAATTAATAATTATAATTACAAAATTTTAAGATTACCCTCATATGGAAAACTGGGTGTTACAATCCTACCCCCTTAGAAAAATTTTGTACTCGAAATTAAGATGATCGTATCCCCACTAGGTCAAACCCCCAACAATCAAGGTCAAAGATAATATGCAACTGTCCTACTGGTCGCGATTCCACGGTCTCGAATAGGGTAGCTACACTATCTAGCAATGACAACTATATCCTGGCAGGTACTAATAGAATCACACAGAAAAGTAGGGAGGAAGAATGAGAAGGACAAACCTGCTAACCCATCACCTGCAGCGTCGGTCTCCTTGACCGCCATCGCAAAGCTCCACCCCTCTGGTGCTGAGCTACAGGTGGCCTAGCTCCCTCAAAAGGAGGTGCAAAGGGACAGTCTACCATCCTATATAAAACTGGTAAGGACAACTAGGAATTCATTATGAAGGGTTACCATTCCAAGATGATCAAAATCGAAAGTTTAAGGCACGAGTGTCAATAGCATTGAAATCCAATAACACAATATATAAAAGAAGATTAAGTCCCGGTACGATCTAAGTTGATCAATTTCAGGATAATCGAAGTTTAGACAAAATGGAGAACGAGGCCATTGAAGTCTGAGCACGAGTATCCAAGATTTGATATCAATGCCACGATTGAATTAATTCAATTGAATAAGATCCCAAACACTGGATGATAAGGAGGATGACCTGGTCAACTGGTCACAATCAAGGAATTAGAATTTAAGGGATGATGCAAGGATATAGGAATAAGTCAATTTCCTCCTTTGGATGGGGAAACTAAACGTGGTACCTTGGGTTGATCTATTAAGTAAGTGCCTTTTCTATCTGAAGTATGTGAAAGGCAAAACAATAATGAGTTCAAAGGCGATGTTATTAAGTACAATACGTAGTTCATAGGCGATGGAAATAATTCAAAAGAGAATTGCCAAAGCTGTCGTGGATGAGACTTTAGGGCAAATTTAACTATGTCTCCCTCCATGTAGAATAATATATGAGAAGCGAACCAAAGTACAATAGGTTGATCAGACCATCATGCACCGGTTCTGATTAGACAATATGTTAGTGGGTGCCAGTCCCCAATAAAATATTTCATGATCAAGCTCGAATAAGATAAGCTTGCAAAACTGGTGCTAAATTAGCAACATAAGATAGACAAAATATAAGTAAGGATACGATGAAGGAAGTTAATAGTCTAAGATTCTTTAAACATCAAGGAGTAAGGATGAATCAAAACAAGAAGAAAAGGATTTTCAAATCAAAGTTCATAATGAGATTCTCAAGGGTCATCCCAAGAATCTTCTCAAGTAGTCCTAACTGTGATTGAGTACCTCTCTGTTAAAGCCTATCTCTCAATCCTATCGCAGGCTCGCAGCAGTACAACTAAGTCGCCGTACTACCACGATATCGCACTAATACGACTCTCGACCTGCATGGGCCACCACTAAAAATATGTCACAACCCGTATCCACTGTGAGGGTACGAGTACGTAACAGCGCCCAGCCTACACCGCAGTGTCGGCGGTAGAACACTGTTCTAAGTTTCTAACTAACCATCAACTCAAGCAGTATATAATGTACTCATCATGATCAACTCCGAACGGAGGACAAGTATAAGATATGGTATAACTCAATTACAGTCTAAGCACGATAAGATAACACAGAAATATAACTAAGAAATTGAAGACAACAATTAACTACTGAAATATTAACAACATCTCGAACAATCTCAAATACATCTCAAGTCACAATTTTATACAACAAGCTCTAATGAAAATAAATGCAAGTCTACTAAACTAAATCTCGATCACTCCTGAGTGTCGGGGCCAAAGGTAGCTAAACCACCTCCTAGTCTATAACATGTAGGGCATGTGTCCTCAGGACAATCATCTGTAAAATTTACAACAGGTCCAGTTAGGACAGGAACGAGCACAATCTCATCTAGAAAACCCAAGTAAATGACAGAGAACTATAAAGTAGTTATAGACAGTTGTATTGATGAATATGGCAGTTTATGTTCAGGTGATGGTAAGAAAGACAAATAAAGTACAAGGAAAGAAAATAACTAAACAAGAGAAGAATGATGGCAATGAAGACTGTAAAATAAGATCTAGCTGAACTAGAGTAACATAATGAGTTCAGATGGTACAATATAAGTTGAGTATAATCCCAATGTGAGTCTAATATATGATGAATCGAATGTGATCCCAGTACAATATGAGTCGAATGTGATTCTAATTATTGTTCTAATAAGGTGAATCGAATAAGGTAATACGAATAAGGTGATACGAATAGTGATTCACAATGTTCTATGTAAAACCCCTAAATTTCTTCTATTTTTTTTAATTTGGTACTGATTTAAAATTTTGTATTTTACGTCGCGTAGTCGTATTTTACGTCGCGTACAAACTTTTATTTTCGTAATTGCTCGACGAATGCGAATATGTGCAAGCGTACATATTTTTAGAAAAATATTTTCTATTTTCGAAGTGATATATATAATAATTATTTTTGCCATTTTACAAAATTTCTAAGTTTGTTATTTTGAGCCTTTTTATTTCTAACATTTATTAATAATAAGTTATATTTCACTGTATACTAGAAAGCATAATTTTGTATAAATAATTATGCATACATGTTTCCTAATTTATTTATTAGCTTACTTTAAAATAAATAATAATGTATTTTCGAAATTAATTATTATAGTATTTTTTGGAAAAACATATTTTAAATTATTAGGACATTTAAATCTTGATTTAAAATTTTTGGATTTATTAAATAGTCAAATATTTGAAATTGATTTATCTCATGGATTTTATACTAGAAATTTAATTTGATTTAAATTAGATATTTAATTTGAAATTAGATTTGGATATAGATTGGATTTGGATTTGATCGCTTTTATTTAAATAGATGAATTATCTAAATTGGGTTCCAAACCCTAATCCTATCTTATTGGGAATTCCCACCTCCTATAAATAGGCAGGTATTCCTTCAATATTTTATTCATCCACATTGTTCCTCCACAAATAATTCTCCAATGGTGCGTGTCCCGTGTCCGTGTTCCATTGTCCATTCTTATTCCATGTTTACAATTACATTTTCTTCTCTTTCGTGTCGGACAACCCCGACAAAAATCAATTCCTAGTCTAAACCTATTCTACCCATGTCCTGGCCGAACCCCATCATCCCGACCTCCACCTCGACAACCCACTGCCATCACCCCACACCATGGCCGACTCCCAGCCACCACCGCCAACTCCTCGTAGCCGTCTCACCCGACCCGGCCATGTTCGCCGCCACCACAGACCATCGATACCACCACCATCATCAACACAACACCGCTACCATACCGGAGCCCCAGCCAACCCGACCGTCCAGCCAACTACCACCACCACCGTCACCGGCGCAACCCGCCGACGACCAAAGGAAAACCACAGCAAATAGAAAAGGAAAATGAAAGTAGAAACCACCGCCATCGCCAGGACTTACCTCCGTCGGTGCCGTCTCCTCCGTAACGCCGTCAGCCCCATGCCGGGTCGACCTTCGCACCGCCCCGTTCGCCTCCTTCAGCTCCGTTGCCTACCGCTCTTCGCCGATCCGCCGCTCGCCTCCCGACAACCCATCATCTCTGTGCCCCTTCCGCTTCCCAAAGCTGACCCCGATCGACTGACCACCACGGCCAGCCCCACCGGATGAGCCGCCGTACCGACACTCGAAGCCGGCCGGTGAACTTCCGCCCGGCCGTGCCCCCAAAACCCTCTCCCCTTTCCACCTGGCCGCGAGCTCCGTCCGGCGTCGCCAGCAACGCCGCCGTGGCCGTGCGCGCACATCCGCGGAGCGCAGCCGTCCGCCGAACTCTGAAACCCCCGTGACCCTTTCTCTCCCTCCGCCACGCCGGAGCTCATCGCCGCCTTGCCGCTGTCCGCCGCGCGCGTCTCTACCGACCTTCCTCACTTTCCCTCTCCTTCCCCAGCTCCGATTCTGCCGCTCCCCCTCTCTCCCAACCATTCTCTCTCTCTCGCTCTTTTCCTCTCACCCCTCTCTCTCTCTCTTAGTCTTCCCCTTTCTGACTTTTTCTCTTTCTTGACTTTTCTCTTTCCTTTATTCTCTTTGATGTGAATCCGAGTTAAACGTGAAAAAATCATTCTCTTTGATGTAAACCCAACCCATTCTGTTGGTGTGACCCCGAGAGGCGAACTCAGTGCTTACCAATTTTATTAACATTATTCTTATCATATTTATTATTACTCTTATTATTATTATATTATTATTATGTTTTATTATTATTACTACTATGTTTCATTGTTATTATTATTATTAATATTAATATTATTATTATTATTATTGATATTTTCAAACAGTATGTATTATAGTATATAGGTAGAATAAGTATTGTTATGTATAATTAATATTATTTCTCACTAGTTATTATTTATAAATAGTTATAAATAAATATATAGTATAAAGCTTGAGCTCTATATTGATTCTCAAATTTTGTTTCTAACTAGCAGTATAGATTAGTTTTCATAACAAGAATATTTATACGTATTTTTCTAAAAATACTTAATCTTGACTTTATTTCTATGTATATAAAAGTTTAAAAAGGATTTTAAGTATAGTTGTAAATATTATAAATAAATTTTATGTCTCCATAATATTTAGTTAAAAAGTATTTTCATATGGTTTCCAAAATTTCATATCTACTTTCAAGTATTTATATAAAATATTTTTGTAAGTTGCAGTTTTGACTTAAAACGATTTACTACTTATTAAATATTTTGGGATATTGTTTTACAAGGATTATAATGGTTTTCTAAAAGCGTATATATTTTAATTATCTAAATTTTTTCCTCGACTATCTTTCCGTCCATGACTAAAGCCTATTATTCATGTTCCCTCACCAATTCAAGCCTACCTTATGTCCGCCCAAACCAATTCGACCCTTCTGAACCCAATGGAACCGACCGTGTCACCATCCGTGGTCCCCTTGCATAGTTGTTGCACTGGAGTCGCAGTTCGTGCCACATTGATTATCGCAGTACACCAGGCGCTTTACCAGGCAAGACACCTTGTCATTTGCTGTTTATTTATTTTAGCTCATATTTTATGTATTATTTATTTTCTTTATGCAAAATAAACTGTGATACATGGCATAACTGTTAGAACTTACTGTTCAATTATATTTCCTGCTGTGTATTATTTTTCTTACAAATTAAACCTAGATTTAATGGACCACCTTGTGTGTTGCATTCATTGGCCTTGACACATTGTACCACGAAGTTGTGTGTCGCATGTAGGATACAAAAGTACGTGATTGGCTGGCCACCAGTACGTACAAGACGTACGATAGGAATAACCGCTAATAGAGGTTGCATGCTAGTTTGACTTAGCGGTTATAGAGGTTAATGTTGTGGATACAACATAATAGGCATTGGGCGGGGAGGACAATTCCTTAGCGTATGGGCTTTGATGCACTTCCCTTATGACCCGGACTCTCCGCTGGAGATACGGGGTTGATGACCCAAAATTACTGACGGCCACTGACGATTCTGCGGAACATCATGCTCTTCCTGATGGGGCCTCTAGTGCCCAAAGGGGGACTACGTCGGTCCTATTCAGCCAGGGCCCATGCGTGGGAAGGATTGTTCTTAACAATATTTTACTTAGAACGGTAGGCTACCCTATCCGTTAGGTACGAGTACTTTTGGTTTGGGTACTTGTATCTGACCGTGGCTTAGAACAATAACTTGTCGCGGATTAGTTCGTCACATCTTGTCCTTGTTTGGTTGTAGGTGTGACTTACTACTTCGATGAGAAGGTATTGAACCTTGTTGGGGTCCGGATACCATATCGGATTCTTAGCATGGAAAGATACGTCGCCGTGAATTAGTTTACCATCTCCTGTCCTTGTTTGGTTGGGGGGATGGTACGCTCGTTCAGTAGGTGCGTATTGGACTATGTTATAAATTCGATTGACTTATTTATTTGAGCAATATTTATTCAGTTTATATGGCATGCTATTATGTGTCTTGTTACGTCCCTCTGAGGACCTGGTTGTCTTGCCAGGTGTGTGCTATTGTCTTTCGCAGGTGTTCTAGCTCTAGCCGTAATCTTTGCTATTTCTTCGAGGATGATTGCATTTGGATCGTCTTCGCTTCGCTCGTCACTCATTTCATTTTTTATTTACTTTTCCTTATTTTGTTGGTAGTGGATTTGTCTCCGCCCAACATATTGTATCAAGGCAAATTTATTCTCATTATATGATTTTTTTTATTCATTTATTCTGTGTGGATGAGATTAGTTATGGTTCTACTGCATTTTACAGCTTATGTATTTATACGAGGCTTCCATATATTGAAGTATACTTCGTATGAATACAGCTGGCATGTCTACGTTCCTAGTCCTACGTATTTTGGGACTGGGGCGTTAGATGTTTTTATGGTGGCCCATGCAGGTCAAGATAAATTGTTTGGTTACTTTACCGTACCAAGCAAGCCTGCGAATAGGAATAGAAGTCTAGGATCTCATCCACATACTTGACCACTTTTTCTACCGTTTGACTCATCGATTGCATCTTGCCTAATTCCTTCTATCATTATTCTTATCCTTCCTTCGTGCTTACTAGAGATTGACCCTATTAGTTAGCTGTCCCAAACACCATTAGTTTAATTCTTTTAAGTTGGGTAGAATGCCTTGTGACCTAGCAATCCCTTAAGTTAGAGGGCCCTAGCCCATCTAGTCAACCAAGCCTTGGTCAACGAAACCGTAGAATGATAGTATAGGAATAAACAAGACTTAGATTCCTATGACTCTTAGACTATTCATATTTGTTCCTTCTTAAATCTTAATCTCTCGTGCCTATGTATTTACCATTTGACTAAATGATGCTAATGTAGCCTAGTTTTTGCAAGCTTATCTTTTATCGAGCTTGTTCAAGACATATGTTATTGGAAGAGCTCCCACTAACATATTGTCTAATCAGAACTGGTGCACAATGGTCTGATCAACCAAGTGCACTTTGGTTCGCTTTTGTCTATTATTCTACGTGGATGGGGACATAGCTAAACTTGTCCTCTAGAATCCCATCCACGACTACCTTGACAATTCCTTTGAAATTATTCAATCGTCTTTGAATCATGTATTCGTATTCGATAACGCCTCCTTCGAACTCTATCTTGCTTTCGCCTTCACCTATTTTAGAAGGACGAAGGCGTTATACTAGCACTTCCTCTAGCTGTCCTATCACCTATGACCATTTTCACTCGATATTGCTATTTCTCCCCCCTAAACTACTCGTCCATTTCTCGGCCCTATAATTACTGTCATGACCCTCTAATCGCTTAATTAATCGTGACCCTCATTCATTACCCGTGACCATACCGTATTATTTTTCTATGATCTAGATCGTGAATTCTTACGACATGATTTTGTTATTGATTGTCTCCTCCCCCGATACCCCGTGTGTCCTCTCACCCCCAACTAATTTTTAATTTCGAGGACGAAATTCTTTTAAGTTGGGTAGGATGTAAAACCCCTAAATTTCTACTATTTTTTTTAATTTGGTACTGATTTGTATTTTACGTCGCGTAGTCGTATTTTACGTCGCGTACGAACTTTTATTTTCGTAATTGCTCGACGAATGCGAATATGTGCAAGCGTACATATTTTTAGAAAAATATTTTCTATTTTCGAAGTGATATATATAGTAATTATTTTTGCCATTTTACAAAATTTCTAAGTTTTTTATTTTCAGCCTTTTTATTTCTAACATTTATTAATAATAAGTTATATTTCACTGTATACTAGAAAGCATAATTTTGTATAAATAATTATGCATACATGTTTCCTAATTTATTTATTAGCTTACTTTAAAATAAATAATAATGTATTTTTGAAATTAATTATTATAGTATTTTTTGGAAAAACATATTTTAAATTATTGGGACATTTGAATCTTGATTTAAAAATTTTGGATTTATTAAATAGTTAAATATTTGAAATTGATTTATCTCATGGATTTTATACTAGAAATTTAATTTGATTTAAATTAGATATTTAATTTGAAATTAGATTTGGATATAGATTGGATTTGGATTTGATCGCTTTTATTTAAATAGATGAATTATCTAAATTGGGTTCCAAATCCTAATCCTATCTTATTGGGAATTCCCACCTCCTATAAATAGGCAGGTACTCCTCCAATATTTTATTCATCCATATTGTTCCTCCATAAAAAATTCTCCAATGGTGCGTGCCCCGTGTCCGTGTTCCATTGTCCATTCTTATTCCATGTTTAAAATTACATTTTCCTCTCTTTCGTGTCGGACAACCCCGACAAAAATCAATTCCTAGTCTAAACCTATTCTACCCATGTCCTGGCCGAACCCTATCATCCCGACCTCCACCTCGGCAACCCACTGCCATCACCCCAAACCCTGGCCGACTCCCAGCCATCACCGCCAACCCCTCGTAGCCGTCTCACCCGACCCGGCCATGCTCGCCGCCACCACAGACCATCGACACCACCACCATCATCAACACAACACCGCCACCACACCGGAGCCCCAGCCAACCCGACCGTCCAGCCAACTACCACCACCACCGTCACCGGCGCAACCCGCCGGCGACCAAAGGAAAACCACAGCAAATAGAAAAGGAAAACGAAAGTAGAAACCGCCGCCACCGCCAGGACTTACCTCCGCCGGTGCCGTCTCCTCCACACCGCCGTCAGCCCCATGCCGGGCTGACCTTCGTACCGCCCCGTTCGCCTCCGTCAGCTCCGTCGCCTACCGCTCTTCCCCGATCCGTCGCTCGCCTCCCGACAACCCATCATCTCTGCGCCCCTCCCGCTTCCCAAAGCTGACCCCGGTCGACTGACCACCACGGCCAGCCCCACCGGATGAGCCGCCGCACCGACACTCGAAGCCGGCCGGTGAACTTCGGCCCAGCCGTGCCCCTAAAACCCTCTCCCCTTTCCACCTGGCCGCGAGCTCCACCCGGCGTCGCCAGCAACGCCGCCGTGGCCGCGCGTGCACATCCGCGGAGTGCAGCCGTCCGTCGAGCTCTGAAACCCCCGCGACCCTTTCTCTCCCTCCGCCACGCCGGAGCTTATCGTCGCCTTGCCGCTGTCCGCCGCACGCGTCTCTACCGACCTTTCTCACTTTCCCTCTCCTTCCCCAGCTCCGATTCCGCCGCTCCCCCTCTCTCCCAACCATTCTCTCTCTCCCGCTCTTTTTCTTTCACCCCTCTCTCTCTCTCTTTCAGTCTTCCCCTTTCTGACTTTTTCTCTTTCTTGACTTTTCTCTTTCCTTTATTCTCTTTGATGTGAACCCGAGTTAAACGTGAAGAAATCATTCTCTTTGATGTAAACCCAACCCATTCTGTTGGTGTGACCCCGAGAGGCGAACTCAGTGCTTACCAATTTTTATAAACACCATTCTTATCATATTTATTATTACTCTTATTATTATTATTATTATTATTATTATTATTATGTTTTATTATTATTACTACTATGTTTCATTGTTATTATTATTATTATTAATATTAATATTATTATTATTATTATTATTATTATTATTGATATTTTCAAACAGTATGTATTATAGTATATAGGTAGAATAAGTATTGTTATGTATAATTAACATTAGTTCTCACTAGTTATTATTTATAAATAGTTATAAATAAATATATAGTATTAAGCTTGAGCTCTATATTGATTCTCAAATTTTGTTTCTAACTAGCAGTATAGATTAGTTTTCATAACAAGAATATTTATACGTATTTTTCTAAAAATTCTTAATCTTGACTTTATTTCTATGTATATAAAATTTTAAAAAGGATTTTAAGTATAGTTGTAAATATTATAAATAAATTTTATGTCTCCATAATATTTAGTTAAAAAGTATTTTCATATGGTTTCCAAAATTTCATATCTACTTTCAAGTATTTATATAAAATATTTTTGTAAGTTGCAGTTTTGACTTAAAACGATTTACTACTTGCAAGGATTATAATGGTTTTCTAAAAGCGTATATATTTTAATTATCTAAATTTTTTTCTCGACTATCTTTCCGTCCATGACTAAAGCCTATTATTCATGTTCCCTCACCAATTCAAGCCTACCTTATGTCCGCCCAAACCAATTCGACCCTTCTGGACCCAATGGAACCTACCGTGTCACCATCCGTGGTCCCCTTGCATAGTTGCTGCACTGGAGTCGCAGTTCGTGCCACATTGATCATCGCAGCACACCAGGCGCTTTACCAGGCAAGACACCTTGCCATTTGCTGTTTATTTATTTTAGCTCATATTTTATGCATTATTTATTTTTTTTATGCAAAATAAACTGTGATACATGGCATAACTGTTAGAACTTACTGTTCATTTATATTTTCTGTTGTGTATTATTTTTCTTATAAATTAAACCTAGATTTAAGGGACCACCTTGTGTGTTGCATTCATTGGCCTTGACACATTGTACCACGAAGTTGTGTGTCGCATGTAGGATACGGAAGTGCATGATTGGCTGGCCACCAGTACGTACAAGCTGTGCGATAGGAATAACCGCTAATAGAGGTTGCATGCTAGTTTGACTTAGCGGTTATAGAGGTTAATGTTGTGGATACAACATAATAGGCATTGGGCGGGGAGGACAATTCCTTAGCGTATGGGCTTCGATGCACTTCCCTTGTGACCCGGACTCTCCGCTGGAGATACGGGGTTGATGACCCAAGATTACTGACGGCCACTGACGATTCTGCGGAACGTCATGCTCTTCCTGATGGGGCCTCTGGTGCCCAAAGGGGGATTACGCCGATACTATTCAGCCAGGGCCCATGCGTGGGAAGGATTGTTCTTAACAACATTTCACTTAGAACGGTAGGCTACCCTATCCGTTAGGTACGAGTACTTTTGGTTTGGGTACTTGTATCTGACCGTGGCTTGGAACAATAACTTGTCGCAGATTAGTTCGTCACATCTTGTCCTTGTTTGGTTGTAGGTGTGACTTACTACTTCGATGAGATGGTATTGAACCTTGTTGGGGTCCGGATACCATATCAGATTCTTAGCATGGAAAGATACGTCGTCGTGAATTAGTTTACCATCTCCTGTCCTTGTTTGGTTGAGGGGATGGTACGCTCGTTCAGTAGGTGCGCATTAGACTATGTTTTAAATTCGATTGACTTATTTATTTGAGCAATATTTATTCAGTTTATATGGCATGCTATTATGTGTCTTGTTACGTCCCTCTGAGGACCTGGTTGTCTTGCCAGGTGTGTGCTATTGTCTTTCGCAGGTGTTCTAGCTCTCGCCGTGATCTTCGCTATTTCTTCGATGATGATTGCATTTGGATTGTCTTCACTTCGCTCGCCACTCATTTCATTTTCTATGTACTTTTCCTTATTTTGTTGGTAGTGGATTTGTCTCCGCCCAACATATTGTATCAAGACAAATTTATTCTCATTATATGATCTTTTATTCATTTATTCTGTGTGGATGAGATTAGTTATGGTTCTACTGCATTTTACAGCTTATGTATTTATACGAGGCTTCCATATATTGAAGTATACTTCATATGAATACAGCTGGCATGTCTACGTTCCTAGTCCTACGTATTTTAGGACTAGGGCGTTACATTCTAACAACGATTCGAATAAATTCTCCAAGTGTGTTTTAAAATACTTAGTTAGACATGTAAACGGCTAAGGGTAAATCCGGCACATCACACACCTGGCCGGGTGTGGAATGGCTATCGTTCGAATATTATTCACAGGGGGGTGGTTCGAATAGTAGGAATGTTCATATGTCTAATCAAGTATTTCCCCGCCTATCTAATACAATTGAATACATAATCCAACACATAAGACGAATACAAGTCCAACCAGCAAATGAAGATACGAATAGGTGGTTCGAATAGTGATTCGTATGGTGATTCGAATAACAGAGGTAAGACGAGTAAGTATGTGTATCGTATACATGGATTCAGAAATAACAGTACGTATTTGTAACAGAGAATCACATACAGCTAACTAGAACTGAAGCACAGTAATTGACAAATAAATGAGAGAACTATCAAAGAATGTACTCGCCTGCTACTTTGAAAAGAGTAGTGTAATATCAGATGCCTGCACCAGAGTCACAATGTCCTAAACAGAGTAATATGGGTTATAATATGTTTAAAATAAGACAAATGAAGTCTACGATGCAATCTACATGATTTCTAGGTCAATCTAGGTCAAAGTCAACTCTAAGTCAAACCTGGTCAACTGTCTAGGTCAAACTAGGTCCAAGTCAAAATTGGTCAACTCCAAAGTAAGCTAACCATTATCTACTCTATGATGTATAACCTATTCCTTACCCAATACTATCTAACCCTCAATACCTATCCACATATATGCATATATATAGCACAATATACATACAACACATTTATAAGGATATAGAGAGGGGAAGGCAAGGTTAAGAGTATGTGTGCAATTACCAACATATGTGTGTAGGTGGTACATGGACTTATAGGCTAACCAACTCTACTCTAACTAGTTATAATCTATAACCATGTATAGTAAGGTATAACATAATACTTAAATTCAACATCCCATTAACCTTACATGCCAACTCTCACATGACATATCTATATACCATATTCTATACTCTATGACACATCACCTATATACATATATAAGGCCAACCCATTATCCTAACCAATCCAACCCAACTCATATCTAACATGCCCTCATATATATATAACCATCTCATTACCTATATAGCTCCTAACTCTAACTTAATCTCTAACTAAATCCCTAACTCCATTTCTAACTTAATCTAACCCAATGCCAAACCGGGCCTAGGCAGGGCCTGCCAAGGCAACCCAACCAAACCAAGGCAGCCAAGGCTTTTACTGCACTGCTATTGCAGTGCAGTGTCTCACTGTTGTACTACTCCTACTGCTACTACCTTGCTAATGCTAAGCAAGCCAAGCTTGCACTGCCTAATGCAGCTGCTAGGCTACTGCTACCCTAAGGGAGAACCCTCTACCCGAGCCTACCCTCTCCTCATGCTCTGACACCAACCCCCACACTGAGACATACAAATCACATAAACTCCACATACATATACACATATATATATATGTAACTATATGCATACAATATCTAATCTCAGGAAATTATAAACACCCTTCTCAGGAACATATAGGAAATGAACTTTCAGTGTTGCGTGTGTGTGACTGATTAAATCTTAGAAAAGTCTAGTAAAGCAAACATTCAGCCCAAAACCAACTCGAAAATCCAATGCACATGGACATGACTTAACATGGTGATTTGTATCATGGCAAACAACATTCAATTTCAGTCATGTGGGTGTATGTGTAGCATGGTGTGTGGGTTAACTGAACACCTAAGATATGTATAGACTGAAACATAACAAAATCATCAAATCCAGTCTATTACAGTTATTAGAAAATGACAGTAGGTAGATGTCAATGGCTGAAATCAAGATAATTAAAACACCATCCCAAAACCAGGTTTCAAATCCTGAAACCATCTCAGGTTCTCAGGAACCTGAGAACAGTGATCTACACAAAACATTGAATCAAAATACAGTAATGAAATCAAGTCGAAATGATTGACAGTTAACATTTGAACTAGTTGACAGTTTTTGATAGGAATAAATCATTCACTAATGTAGCAATCATATAAACCTATAAATTATCAGTAAACCAAATGGATTAACACATGAACTCCTCAAATTTCACCACATTCGAACTGTCAACTGGGAATGGGTATCAGTCAATGTCAACAGCCCATTCCCACACCCAAAAATCCATACTTGAACATAAAACCTAAACTAATATGTAAATCCTATACAGTAGGAACTAATACACATGTATAGGAATCAAAATGATAAATAAAACATCAGAAAAATTAGTTTACATAGCATCTAAATTCAGAATCTTGGAAAAAGTATATCAGTTTATTAAACTCGACAAAACAATGACTGAAACATGAAAAGCCCAATTCGAAAATCCAAAAACCCAATGGAACCCAAAACTCGTGTGCAGAGGTGTACCCATATGTGATCGTGTCAGGGGTGCATATTCGTGTCCAGAAAATTGGATACGAAAGTGTCCAAAACTAAATTCGAATTTATCATAAAACTGGAAAAAGTAGTCGTCGTGTAGCCATGTCGAGCCTTCGTGGGCTCGACACAGTGCTCGAGATGGGTCGAGCTCATGTATAGGGGTTCGCCCATAGTAGGGATTCGTGATGAAGTGTCTGCATTGTGTCCAATCAAGCCGTGTCCAAAGAAATCAATGCGTATCAGACGCACTTTCTGCGCGCGTGTACGACAGGCATCGACCCGTGCGAGTGAGATTTCTCACAAATCATTTGATGGTTTGGCCTCAAATTTGGTGTGCATGCTGTCAGTCATGTGTCCTAGGTGTGTGCAAAATTTTGTGTCAAGACGTGCAGTGTCGTGTCCGCTACAGTGCCCGAACGGCAGGATACTGCACGGTGTCCTCGTGCACGCGTTCGTGTCCAATTTTGGACACGAAAACCAACCCAATACGTGCTCATTCATATACAAACATTATCTACATATAAAGATCTATCCAAATATATAATTTGTTTCAAAAAATATTAACATTCAATCCATTGAGGCATTTCAACAAACACCTACACAACACTACGACACGTATCCGATACGGACACCAAACGAACACAAAATTCACCTAAATTTCAGGGACACCTAGGGGACTCCTAGATCTTGTCCTACATGCAAAGAAAACCAAAATTTAAATCAATTTAAAGGGTTTTACCTATATGTGCAAAAAGCTTGGAAAAGCTTCAAATGGGGGATTCCTCCTCTTGATGGCAAAAGCTCCAAATTGACCCAAAGCTGGGATTAAACCCCAAAATCAGAAAGTAGGAGAGTATTAGGTTCTAATGCAAGAAACTAGGATTAAAAAGGAATAAAAATAGATTTTTGGGGATTTTTGGAAGGGGAAAATTACCTTTCTTTTCTTCAAGTGTTGGAATGATAAAAAGAGGCACGCCCTAATGAACAAGTATTTATATAGGGTGGGGATCCCTATGTGGCTTTTCATAAGCTCAAAAATTAGGGTTAGGGTTCACTAAATGGTCCATGGGCTTAAGTCATGATCAATTAAATAATTAAGCCATAAGTCATTTAATGAAACCACAAGCCATGACTTAAATTCACTAAACCAAATCCCCTCATTCTAAAACTATTCACTAATGACAAAAATAGGTTAACTCAAGTTAGACTAGGGTTACCATGGCTAGGGTTAGGTTCTAGGCTAGTTCACTAGGTCTCAACAAGTCAAGTCAACCTAGAATTTACCAATTCAATAAATCATCAAATAATTCAAATAAGTCAAAATAACCAAATCACCCCTAGGCTAAAAATGATAATTAAATCATCCTAATGACATGGTTAGGCTCTAGGTCATGCAGTCACTAGGGTTTCACTAGCAGCACGTCAAAATCACAAGTCATGACTTAAAACAGTTTTTAAATAGTTAAAAAATAATTAAAAATTACCAAAAATCATAATATAAAATAAATATCAATAATTAATAATTATAATTACCAAATTTCAAGATTACCCTCATCTGGAAAACTGGATGTTACTAAGTTACGGTAAACTAATATGGCTTCTACCAGGTGGGGTTGGCTAGGTTTGGGTCTAGATATATTTTCCAGTCAAATCGAATCGGAAAGTCGACCAATGAGTCTCTTATGCCATTCACAATTAAATAGAACATGGGAACTCGATTGAGTGGCACATCCTTGGTATGTGTGTCATAGGCTAAAAATAGGTTAAAACTATATATTGGGTCAAATGATTTGGTTCGGAGTTGGGCCTTAATTGCCATTTGAAAAGCTAGCCAAATTTTATGGTAGATACTAAAATAACTATTTTACTCGTAAACTTGTACATAAAAAATAAAGCACAGTGAACACGCTTGTGTTTGCCATTGATTATAAAAGAACATAACAGTTTTATGGGAGGACTAGACTTTTACTTCACAATACAAACTCGCTCATATAAAGAAAGCCTAGAAATAAAAACCTAGATACAGTAATCTAAGTATAATTGTTTATTTTTGATTCTGGGGGGTGACGGTAGAGGCTCGGGAAAGTGACGGCAGCTCTGCCTTACTCCTTGGACGATCGGACGTAGCCTTGGCTCTGATGAAGAAATGTTTTCAGAATGTGTGGAGAGACTCTTCCGCGCGTACCTTTGTCTCTCTGTGTATTTAGCCGGGGGATTTGCAAGGGAATGGCACCTTTCTATTTATAGGAGTGGGGTGTGATCATTAGGGTTTGCAATGATTGCCCTAAAAAAGTCGACGACTTGGGGATTTAATTGCCATTTTCCTTGATCCTATTTTGTTGGCAATTAATTTGGACCACTAATCTTGATTGCAACGAATCTGGACAATTAATGCTGATTATGTAAAATCCGTATGGGCAATTAATATTGATTATTATGAATCTTTGGAAGCTCGGATCTCCTGCCACGTGTTTAATCCGCGTGATTGCAATAAATCTGCTTTGATTCGGGTAATTATGATCATTGCACTAAATCTGGTTGTTAGGATTTGTTGATAAATCTTGATTGATTTAATGCCACGTATCTAACCATCATTACGGGGAAACAGATCTTTTGCCACGTGTCATAACCGCAAGCCACAGCCGCATGAGGATAGCTTCTTTGGTTTTAAACCGCATGAAGGTGGCAGCCGCACAGGTGTAGCCTCCAAAATCTGAGTCATATGGGGGTGGTTTCCAATTGAGCCACATAAGACTAGCCACGTGTCAAGGCTGCATGGGCATGGCCTCTCAGTATTTGAGCCGCATGGAGATGATCCCCATGATCCAAGCCACATGAGGACAGTGGCCGCATGGGTGGCTTCTTAAGATTTGAGCCGCATGACGATAGTCTCCACGATCCAAGCCGCATGAGAGCATCAGCCGCATGAGGGGGTGGCAGTCGCATAGGAAGCTTTGGAGTTAGTGGATCGTGCCAGCTGTATAGGAGATTTTATTCATTTCTTGAGGAACATGATGTCGTGTCAGAGTTCATCATTTCAGCTTTAATGTCAGAGTTATCACTTTATGTCAGAGTATTTAATGGGAGCAGTCACTTCATGGCCAGCTGTAAAAAGCAAGCTGCATAGGGTCACGTGATTCTTTCCTGAGCCGCATGAGGCTATTGGAGAGTTTCTGAGCCGCATGAGACTCCGATAGATTTCTTAGCCGCATAAGGCTCCTTCTGTTTTAAACCGCATGGGCTTCTTCTGTTTTGAGCCGCATGGGCTTTTCTTGTTCTTTTCCATGCTTCTACATGATCCCTTTCAAAGTTTTCAATTTGAAAAATTGAAATACTTTGAATAAGAAGCATGGCTATATAAGCTCCGCTGGCCGCATGGGATGTTCTGGCCGCATGGACTTCCTAGCCGCATGGACTTCTTAGCCGCATGGATCGCTTCTTGCCGCATACTGTCCTCTCTGCCACGTAGGCGGCATTAATTACTCTTGATTCGTTATGATTTGGTGCCGTCTTTTGGGGGAATCTCGAGAGTCGGTTCATTAAATATTTAGATTTTGTGCTTTGATGAATCTCCTTTATGAGAGGGGGTGAAATCCGAGGAGTCGATTTTGCCTGCAGCACACGACCCGAAGCGGTTATCGGTCCACGCGCCCCCCCATATTTTTCTTTAAATAGGGGTGTGTTTAGGTCATGGAGATTTTTTTATTTTCTTTTGTTCTTATTTTGCCCTAAGTTGCAGTTTTTTCTTCTCCGATCTTCATCGACATTGGCCCCCAAAGCTTCCAAAGCTTCCAAAGCTCCCAAGGCCTCTGCTGCGGCGAAAGGCAAGAAGGCTGCGGCCTCATCGCCGACTGTAGCGCCCCCAGTCCATCCTGACGTCCACCCTGCCATCAAGGGTAAGGACTATATAGAATATAGAACACTTTAAACCCTGAAACAATGGCTCTGTTGCATGTTTTTTATGCACAAGCCTTCTTCCCCTTAGCATTCAATGCGTTCTTCATCTTTATAAAGCCGCATATGTTGTATGGGCCGCGTGAACTTCTCATATCCGAGCCGCATAGGGTATGCCCTATGTTTGAGCCGCATGAGAACGTCTGAGCCGCATAAACGCCTTTAGAACTGAACCGCATGAAGCCCTTCTAAACAGAATCGCATGAGCTCCTAATGGACTGAGCCGCATAGCGTTCCACGAATCAGAACCGCATATGAACCCACCTAAACAGAGTCGCATGTGGACTCGTCTAAACTGATCCGCATGAACTTAGTAAAAAAAATAAGCCGCACAAAGACTCATCTAAACAGAACCGCATGTACTCTGTAAAACTGAGCCGCATAAGAACTCGTTTAATCAGAGCCGCATAAACTCTAAATGTTTTCTGGCCGTCTCCTAACTTTATTTCTTTTGTCTCTTTTCAGTAAATCTGTCAGTCAATGCTGCAGGAGAACCTCTGGTGGGTCGCGCACAATCGGCTTTGGGCTATCAATATGACCACATAGTCGAGTATGTGACGAACCAGCTTTCGAAAGAGCCTTTGGAGAGGTTGAATGCTATCAAGAAACAATCCTTTCACTTTCTCTGCGCCATGATGAACTCGGGGCAATTAGAAGGGGAATACCTGAAGCCTGCGTTCCTCTTTGGGGATGCTTTGTCTGTAAAGAACACCCGGGTAATGGATATATCGGAGAGCTGGGACTTTGTTTTTGACGGGATGGAGATCTATATCCCTCCGATAGAGCGTCGTTTTCCTCTATCATGGTTCAACATATTTTTGCTAGATAGAAAGATGGTAGACTCCTTGACCCCAAGCAAGTCGGGGATGTTTATGGCAAACATCCATTACAATAGGAATTTGGGGTCAGCGTATGCGGGAAGGGAACCGGTCAGTCAGTACGTGATGGGATTGGCTTCGGGTACCTTTATAAACGTAACGGGCCCCAACTTCACATTTTCTCAGGCTGATACCTTTTTGAACCAGTTTGCTCGTAAAGGGTCGAAACCCGTCGGCCGGTTGGCGTTGCTGAACTGGATAAAGCCTATCCCTGCGTGGGCCAATTTGACCACGTAGATTCTGTGGAAGTATGCGACTTCCCTGTGTGAGATCGGCCTCTATCATGCCATTTGGGGCACCTGTCACGGTCTGCCCATAAATAAGCCATTGTTCATGGCTCTTCTAGAGATATACAACCGACAGACAGGAACCTTCTTCACACCGGGAGGGGAGCTGGGACTTGCTCTCCACGAGATGTATGTTATTTCTAAGCTGCCCTGGGAGAAGAAGTCTTTGAAGTGTACACCCCCACGAGCGAAGAGCTCGAAGATTTGGATCGGCAGTTACCGGGCATTGTTGCTATGTATCAGGAATTGTTATGTCATCACAGTACTTGCCACCAGATGGCCATCAAGAAGGATGGCAGCTCGGAGGGGAGCGCTCCTCATACCCGGTCCTGGGTCTCATATCTTTTTACCCTTGGTGCCTCAGGCCTGGTTTCTTCCCGAGATCCTCAAACCCAAGAGGAGGTACAACACCTGGCGTCGACTGCTAAGAGGTCGAGGTCCACGGGCGACATTTTTGGGAGTCGAACTGACTCTTTCAGCTATTTTTATCATGGTACTCAGCCACTGTCGAAGAAGGGGCTTTTGGCGTGATTCCTGATGGTGTAGCTACGAAACTGTGTAGTCTCCGGAGGGGGGGCAGGTTCTATTTAGAGGATCAGCCGCCACTTCATTCTCTCGTCATAAAGTTGGTCTTCGGGGTCAAGCTGGCTCTTCTTCCGGCCATGGTGTGCAGCATACACCATGGCCTTCGCGCCTTTTCTTCTAAGGTCATCGCCCGTGATGCGGCGATGGATTTTGAGCGCATAGAGCTACCATACCATTATCTGATGGGGTGGCTGTTGATGCACAACCGGTCTTTGATGAGGCCTGGAGCAGAAGATGGCGCTATAGTTGATGACGCTTTCATTTTTCGATTCTACCATCATCTTTGGGAGTGCAGCACCATGCCAGCCTGCCGGGGAGTGCTGGCGAGAGTGGACGGATACAATTTTTTTGTGTTCGTACCTCGTTTTACTACTGAAGAAGTGAGGAGCGTACATGTTGATGGTACCGAACCTCCTCTCCTCTTACCTGATAAAATGCTCCTTTGGCCGCGTAATATCCGTCCAGCGCACCTGGTGTATCATAACCGCAACATCGTCTACTGGAGCCTTACTTGCCCAGCAGGTTCGCCCGCCAGTTCGGGTATAGCCAGTTGTTCTTTGACAGCCCCAGCTCTTGCCTGGGCTTTGAAGGTAGCATACTGGATGGTATCAGGTCATGGCATTATTATGACACGGTTCATACCCGAACCACCTTTTCAGTCCCTGATGGTGGGGTGCCAGGAGAGATTTTGTACATGGCGGCCTTATATCATGTTACGGCGAGCAAGCCTTCTATTAATTTCGACCCGAGTACCAGCTTCATTGTGGGTACCGGCTTGGCGGAGAAGCCCAAGGGGTCTAAGACAAGGAAGAGGCGGGCGAATGCTATTCCTGTGCCCGAATCGGAGTCCACAACCGCGGACGAAGAGAATAACGAGCATGAGGAAGATAACTCTTTCCTTCCTGTGGAAGATGCTGGGGCGGATCAGCCGCCTGTTGTGCCGAATAAGATGGTGGCGAATCAGCTGCTCGTCGCGCCTGGTCCTTCGCGCAAGCGGAGCAGGCACGTGTCCACTGATGGTGGCAGAACCTACTCTTCGAAGCAGGCTGCTGTAAGACGCCGCATGCTGTTTATTTAAGAGAGAGGTGAAGGTGATGATGCTGCTTCGGAGGTGAATTAAACTACAGCCATACTTTCCTTTGGTCCTTCTATTCCCTGAACTGTTACTTAATCATTTTCCTCTTCTCTCTGTAGGCGTCAGAAGAAAGGGATTTCTCGGAACCAGCTGATGTTCCTGAAGCTGATCCGGTCATAGCCACTTTGACTAGTGACCTGTGTACCGAGATCATTGCTGTCGGGGTTCTCCTGGCGATGGCTGAAGTTCCTCCCGTCGCGGAGGTCTCCATTCAGGGCGATGTGGACCCTTCCGCCCCAATCTTCAAGGGTGCTAGATTCCAGCCGAGTGATGTGGACCCTACTGCGTCTACCTCCGGGACTGCTGGAGTGGAGGAACCCACGACATTCGTCCCGGATGTCGCCGGTGAGGAGGGCACGATCACTGAGATCGAGCCTCAACTTTCGTAATACTCCCCTGGTAAGCTAAGTCAGATCTTGACCAGTGAGGATGTTTATTCGCTCTATCATCACATCCTTCGGGTTAAGATGATTGATAGTTGCTCTGGACATACAGGTCCCGCCTCTTCACTGCCCATGATGAATATTATCAGGGAAG
This sequence comes from Iris pallida, assembly GCA_029216955.1. Lineage (NCBI taxonomy): Eukaryota > Viridiplantae > Streptophyta > Magnoliopsida > Asparagales > Iridaceae > Iris > Iris pallida. The sequence continues at coordinate 4,832,403 of JANAVB010009200.1, read as the reverse complement.
GCTCTGCTAGCAGGGATCTGGTGGAAGGGAGCGTGCCTCCTCCTCTCCCGATTTATCTTGAGAGGCCTTCCGTCGGATCGAGTTCGGAAGATCAGATGGTGGCACAGCCTGGACAGGGAGCAATGGTCCGTTCATCCTCCTCTGCTCATATGACTTCGGGGGTTGACCTCTCAGCCTTACCGAGTATCCAAGTTCTTCGGGCCGCGGAGGAAGAATTGGCCGCTGTTCAAGCGTCCTTTCGTTCAGAATTTGTCTCCCTTGTGGCAGGGGCAGCAAGTTCTGTTGCGTCTTCTTCGACGCTGCCAGCCACACTTTCTTTGACGCCATCCTCTACGAAAGTTTTGGATGAGGAGTCGATGCCGCTCACGGGCAGATTGAGATTCTTAAAACCCTTCCAAGCGGGGAGGGGATAGCTGTGATTCTAGAGCCCAAGTTGTTAGAGGCTGATCAGCTTGTGGCCCAATTTCGAACGCTGTGGCAAGCTGATTTGTCTGCGGTAATAGATCAGGAACAAGGCTTCCTCACTACTACCTTGGAGAAGATAAGGCTTGCGCGAGATACGTCCAAGCCGATCATAATAAAGGACCTTGGCGACCTATCTCTCTTGTACGACCAGCTGAGCTGCCGGAGTGAGGTTTGTAGAGCTCGGGAAGCGGTCGCCTTCCGTGGAGTAACTGATACAAGGGAGCAGATCCTCGAACTTCAGAAGAAGCTGGCCTTCTTGGAGTCTGAGCTTGAAGCTTCCCGTGTGGATAAAGAGTTGATCATTCAAGACACCAAAATGGTTTCCCGAGCTTCTGCTAACCTGGAGCGTGCTCTGAAGAAGTTTGAGGATGGCAGGCGGGCTCATGCGCACCTAGAAGATACGGCACTGCTGAATCAGGAGGCCGAGCGTCAGGCCAAACAGAGGTTTGAGCGGTCGACTACCTTGTTGAGAGACCGTCTCATGTTATTATGTATCGCCGAACAATAGTCAGCTCTTTTCCTTCTTTTGTTTATGTTCTTTTTCTTTCTTTTTCCATCTTGTAATAGGGACAAAGTCCCCGATAATGTAGTACCTTGGATTTTGAAAAAATGAGCATGTTTTGACTCATCCTTCATTTCTTGTACTTGTTGTGTTTGTGGCGTTTTGTCCTACTGGAGGACTATTGGTGGACCTGTTACCCTGGCATACCTTGGTTTTAGGTACGGATAACATGTTTGAGAGGGTTACCTAGAACAACTTTGCGATGAGGGCGTTGTGGAAGTTCTTGGTATTGAAAGAATGCCAGGGAGCAGCTGGGCTCCCAAGACATGATAAGAAAAGAGTGGCATGTACTATAAAACTTAGTACAACATTTGTGGTCGACTGCGGACATTTGTGGTCAAAAGAGGACATTTGTGGTCGTCGGAAGACATTTGTGGACCTATTATCCTTGGCATATCCTGGAGTTTTTTTGGTACAGATAATAAGTCGAGAGAGAACCAACATACTTACTCAGAGGTAATGAGGACGTGGTAAATATGAGGGTTTCTTCGATGGAGCCTTCCCACTCAGAGGTAATGAGGACATGGCAGGAGTGGGCTCCATGAAGGGGTACATAGAACAACTCAGAGGTAATGAGAACATGGAAGTTCTATGTGAGGGGACGGTTCATTTTTGATGGAAGTGAAACAACTCAGAGGTAGCATCGACATGGTTGTCTTAGAAAATTTGTGGATCTGTTATCCTTTTTGTGCACTGGAAGTGCGGATAGTGGATCATGAGGAAGGAGCTCCTTTTAGGAAGAAAGTTCAGAGGTATGATCATACGTAACTTACTACCCAAAAGATGCAATATAGATTAACTAGGATGGGAGTTCAGCGGTACCTGCGGGTACATAACTCGACAGTTTGGAAGATTTAGAGGCAGAATGTGAGTTCAGCGGTACCGGAGGGTACATAACTCAACTATCTGAAATGTTCGAAAGCAGAATGTAAGTTTAGTGGTACCAGAGGGTATATAACTCTACAATCTGGGATATTTTAAGGATGAATGTAGGTGAGTTTGGTGGTACCAAGGGGTACATGGCTTGGTAATCTAAGATGTTTGGAGGTCGAATGTGAGTTCAGCGGTACCGGAGGGTACATAACTCAACAATCTAAGATATTTGGAGGTAGACTGTGGGTGTAAGTTCAGCAGTACCTGCGGGTACAAAACTTGATAATCTGAGAAAGGAGTCAGAATGTAAGTTCAGTGGTACCAGAGGGTACATAACTCAATAATCTGGGATTTGGAGGATGTTGTTTCCGACATAATACTTCTTCAGGAACTTGCCATTGATGGGTAACATGAGCAAGTCTCCATTTTGTTTCGCGAGACGGTAAGCACCTTTGGAGAAGATAGCCTCAACGAAAAATGGACCTTCCCACTCTGGTTGGAATTTGCCGGCAGTTTTGTGATTCATAACCATCGGCCTCCGAACTGCCAGAACGAGATCGCCCACTTGGAATATTCTGATCTTAACCTTCTTGTTGAAGGCTCCCGAGATGCGTGCTTGGTATAGCTCGATTCATTGTTGAGCTAGTAGGCACTTTTCATCCAAGGCCTCCAACTCTTGTAGCCAGTGACGGTAATTATCGTCCATCGTCAATCGATAGGTAAGGGCGACACGGAGCGAGGGGATTTGAGTCTCCAATGTGAGAACTGACTCACTCCCGTATACCAGGGAGAATGGTTTGTTCCCGGTGGCCGTTCGAACTGTAGTACGGTATGCCCATAAGCACTCACCAAGCTTCTCATTCCAGTCACGTTTGTTGGAAGACATGAACTTCTTGAGCAACTTGATGATGGTTTTGTAGAATGCTTCTGCCAACCCGTTTGCTGATGGATTGTATGGCGTTAAAGAAATATTTTAGATTCTGTGTTTGTCGCAGAACCGATAGAAGGTGTGGCTCACGAACTGTGGATCATTATCGTGGATGATCCTTCAGGGCAGTCCAAAGCGATAGATGACATGATGCTTGAGGAAGCTGATCACGTTTGAAGTCTTTACTTCTGCAAGCGGAACAGCTTCCGCCCATTTGGAGAAGTAATCTGTGATTGCGAGTATGAAGCGATGTCCTCGGGACGAAGGTGGAGTGATTGGACCGATGATGTCCATTCTCCATGCTTCGAATGGCCAGGACGCCACTGTCGGATGTAGAAACTCGGATGGTTGATGGATGAAATCTGCGTAGACTTAACAGGCTTTGCACTTTCTTACATAGTCTATCGCATCTGCTACCATCGTGGGCCATTAATAGCCCATCCGGCGATGACGGTCTTCTAATTTTGGACTAGGCTGATGGGCCCCGTAGACACCGTCATGAGCTTCGCGTACGGCTTCTTTGGCTTCTGTATTTGATAGACACCAAAGCAGTAATCTATCGTAGGATAGTTGATACAGTATTTTCGTCTCTGTATCGTAGAAGAATCTGAGGGAAGGCCTTCTGATAGGTGGCCTCCTTTGGGTTTTCGGGCAAGATGCCATAGACTACAAAGTCTATGAATAGCTGACTCCAGTCTGGTGTTTTGTCAACCGTCTGAGCAGAATGGCTCGCCATAAACTTAATGTTATTCTTGGGACAGACCAGTTCGTGGCCTATCACATCCACCGAGTGATGAGCATAGTTCAGAACTTCTAGGGAAGCGGCAAGGCCAGCTAAGGCATCAGCTTCGATATTTTGGAGTCTGGGAACGTGTTCTATGAAGAACCCTTCGAACGATGAAATGATGCTGATCGCCGTTTGGTGATAGGGGATCATGTCTTCATGGCGGACTTCATATGAACCCCGGATCTGATTAACGATTAACTGTGAGTCGCCGTATGCTTCAAGGTATTCTACACCCAGTTCTTTTGCAAGTCGGAGGCCAATGATCAAAGCATTGTACTCGGCCATATTGTTTGAATAGGGCTCCGTGAGGGAATAAGTCCGATTGATCACCAACCCGGAGGGAGAAATCAGCATCACTTCGACTCCAACGACGATGTTGCCCCTGGGCCCAGTTCTGGAAGCGCAGTCGAAGAACATTCGCCATATGGCATCATGAGAGGCCACATGTGAGTCGACAACCTCATCTGGAATCTCTTTGTATATCCTGGTTTACTCCAAACTTGGATGGGCTGCTAAAAAGTCTACCAGGGCTTGATCTTTAATAGCCTTTTGTGGGATGAAAATCATGTGGTAGGGAGACAACAATATCGCCCATGTAGCGAGGCGAGAGCTGAGTGCCCTTGGCTTGGTCATGAGGTCCATGAGGTGGTTGACTCGTGAGATCACATGTATGGTTTGTCCCGTGACATAGTGTCGCATCTTCTGAATGGTGAACACCAGGGCGAGGCATTTCTTCTCCACGGGGGTATATCGGTGTTCCGGCCCCATCATCATTCGACTGAGGTAATATATAGCCTGTTCATGGCCTGCAGCATTGTTTTGTGCTAGCAGAGTGCCGAAAGAATATTCCATCCCTCGTACATAGAGCAGGAATGGTTTTCCAGCAACTGGGGCCACAAGGACTAGAGGGTTCAACAAATATTCTTTGATGCTGTCGAAGGCACGTTGGCATTCTTCATCCCAAACGAATGATACGCCCTTCTTCATGAGGTGAGTGAATGGCTGACATCGTCCGGAGAGGATGGAAATGAACCTTCTGATGTAAGCTAGCCTCCCTTGAAGGCCTCGGAGTTCATGAAGATTTCTTGGGGGACCCATCTCCATGATTGCCTTTGTCTTCTCCGAATCTATATGAATCCCCTGGGCAGTAATGATAAAACCCAAGAATTTTCTACTGGATACGCCCAAGAAGGATTTGTTAGGATTCATCTTCAAGTTGTGCGCTCGCATCAGGTCGAATACCGTCCTTAGATCCTGGAGATGGTCTTCCTTATAGCGACTTTTGACAGCGATGTCGTCAACATAACACTCCACGGTCTTACGTAAGTGGTCTCTGAAGATGACACTCATGGATCTTTGATACATTGTGCCAGCATTCTTTAAACCAAAAGGCATGACTATGTAGCAGTATGTGTCAATCGGTGTTCGGAATGATGTGTGCTTCTCGTCGGAATATGTGGGGAGACTCTTCTGCGCGTGCCTTTGTCTCTCTGTGTATCCAGCCGGGGGGTTTGCAAGGGAATGACACCTTACTATTTATAGGAATAGGGTGTGATCATTAGGGTTTCCAATGATTACCCTAAAAAAGTCGGCGGCTTGGGGATTTAATTGCCATTTTCCTTGATCCTATTTTGTTGGCAATTAATCTGGACCACTAATCTTGATTGCAACGAATCTAGACAATTAATGCTGATTGTGTAAAATCCATATAGGCAATTAATGTTGATTGTAATGAATCTTTGGAAGCTCGGATCTCCTGCCACGTGTTTAATCTGCGTGATTGCAATAAATCTGCTTTGATTCGGGTAATTATGATGATTGCACTAAATCTGGTTGTTAGGATTTGTTGATAAATCATAATTGATTTAATACCACATATCTAACCATCATTATGGGAAAACTGATCTTCTGCTACGTGTCATAACCTCGAGCTACAGCCGTATGAGGGTAGCTTCTTAGGTTTTGAACCGCATGAAGGTGGCAGCCGCATAGGTGTAGCCTCCGAAATCTGAGCCATATAGGGGAGACTAGCCACGTATCAAGGCTGCATGGACATAGCCTCTCAGTATTTGAGCTGCATGGAGATGATCCCCGTGATCCGAGCCACATGAGGACAACGGCCGCATGGGGTGGCTTCTTAGGATTTGAGCCACATGACGATAGTCTCCACGATCCAAGCCGCATGAGAGCATCAGCCGCATGAGGGGGGTGGCAGCCGCATAGGGAGCTTTGGAGTTGGTGGATCGTGCCAGCTGTATAGAAGATTTTCTTCGTTTCTCGAGGAACACGCCGTCGTGTAAGAGTTCATCATTTCAGCTTTAATGTCAGAGTTATCACTTTATGTCAGAGCATTTAATGGGAGCAGTCACTTCATGGCCAGCTGTAAAAAACAAGCTGCATAGGATCACGTGATTCTTTCCTGAGCCGCATGAGGCTATTGGAGAGTTTCTGAGCTGCATGAGACTCCGATAGATTCCTGAGCCGCATGAGGCTCCTTCTGTTTTAAGCCGCATGGGCTTCTTCTGTTTTGAGTCGCAGGGGCTTTTCTTGTTCTTTTCCATGCTTATACAGCTTGGATGGGACATGTTATATCAAAATGAAGGTGGACTCGTCTTGTATACGATAATAGGAGTTGATTTGAGAAATTGATATTTATTGTGCTTCAAAAATTAAAACTACGAAAAAGTACATCTATAGCCATAATTAAAATAAAATATTTAAATATAAATCATATAAAATAAATAAAAATAATAATTTACAAAAATTGGGGTGCTTAAAATCTATCCACCTTAAAAAAATTTTGTCCTCAAATTTTAATTTATCCAACAACTCAATAAGGATAAGGAAGAAGGCGCTTTTAAACCATCGAACAAATGATCCATTTTGTCTTTAAATATTAAGGGACGTACTCTAAAAGATTGGTATTCTAGCCTAAAAGAAACAATAGACAAGCTAATACTAATTTGGTAACCTATAGTTGTTTTTCTACCATCCAAAGCCACTAACTCCTTTCTAAATAAAGGTTACCAACTTATTTACCTACTAGGGATCCTCATATATTATTGTTAAAGGTTACCAACTTATTTACTTACTATGGACCCTCATATGTTATTGTGATTATCTAGGTAGAGCTTATGAAACTTACAAACTGTGCATCTAATCTAAACGTCTAACTATATCCTCTTAACCATATTATTATCACCGTTGTATAAGTCTCTATTTATCTGACCAAGCTATGTGATACCTACCATTCTGTCTCATCCTAATACAACTGATAGGGTATAATTGTAAATGGGATGGCTTAGGATAAGTTTAGGTTCTTTTTGTAGAGGATCAATCCTTATCTAAAACTACCACTTTATTCTTGATCGAGTGGTTACCATAAGAGCGTAACCTAGTAGGATCATATATTTATTTTCACACTGAGGACATCTACCCACCTTTGGTCACACTACTCCATCACACACATGCTACCCTAAAATTTTATAACCCTTGCACACTAGTTGCAGAAATTACTACCACTAGATACCTATGGTATATGGAATCTCTAATCCCCACCTATCTATCAAGCAACCAAAATTCAACAAGCAAACTAACTTACATTATAACTTAAGAATTTCTGATAGATTCTATAAAGCACGGTTATTCGTCACTCCAAAATAGGAAGGGACGAGAAGCAATGGCACGAGAAAGAATAGTCGAGAGCAAATACGAAATTTAAGGACAGTAGAGATATTTCTAAAAGAATTGTCAAGGCAGTTGTGGATTGAGATACCTAAGGGTTTAATCATATTAGCAGGCCCGCTCGGTACATTAATGTAACCGAAACGGTTAACTCGACCTGCATAGGCCACCAAAAAATGTAATTTCCTAGACCCAAAATACGTAGGACTAGAAGATCGTATACATGTCAGTTACGTATTGAGAGGACTCCAGCCCGCTCGAATACGTATAAGCTGTCTTAATGTTCTAAATCAACTATATCTCAAAAATGACGAATTAAGTGTACTAAGGTTGATCAGACCGTAATACACTGATTCTAGAATAGATAAATATATTAGAGTGGATCCCCAATAATACATGTACCATGAACAAGCTAGAAGAATATTTAAACTTGTAAAAGACTAGGCTAATATAACAGCAGGTGTCAAATACTGGACAAAATATAAGTAAGGAAAAGAATGATAATAATGAAAACTATATATACCTGAAGTCTTGGTATAGCAACCATCATCCTTCAATATCATTTCTTCATCTAATACCTAGAGAGATCACCAGATCCTCAAGGGACTAGCAAGATACATATAAACATGCCAAAATATAGTTGTAATAATCATGCAAGAAAAGACAGAAAAGTAAAATAGAAAACAATCAATAAGGACGTCTCAATATCGTAACGCCATGGGACGCTCCCGACCCCGAAACAAAAGATAAGTCCCTAATATCGTAATTCCATAAGACACTTCCGGTCCTAGAGACGGGATAACAGGTCGATAATAAGTCTCTAACACCGTAATGCTATGGGATGCTCCCAAACCTAGAGATGGAATAACAAGTCTATAAGGAGTCTCTATACCGTAACGCGATAGGACACTCCCGATCTAGAGATAACACAGGTCAATGTCTAGTAATCGATCACGACGACAGGCGGTAGAATACTAATCAATATTGTCCCAATACTCACATAGAACAATAGTGACATATGATGACCAAATAAGGAACGTATACGTAAAATAAAAAAGTGGCAGTAACATGAATCATGAGTAGCAGGTAATGAAATATGACTGGAAAAAATAATAGTATAGAAATGCATAAAAATAAACTGTACAATTTGGCAAGGTATACTTGCCTAGTGTAGAATCATCCACGCCCAATAAACAACTAGTCAATCAAAGAGCCATGAAAGCTGAACTTCCGCAAACGACTCCGGATACTGAAACAAACATCAACAACTTGTTTGGAATAAAATAAATATCTAAGTTTGACTACCCATAAGTACAATTCTGGATACAAGGGCAAAACAGTAATTTTGGGCTAAAACAGTATCTACCGTTGGACCCGCTTTGCACCGAAAAATATGCCAGAGCCTATGGTCCCTATAGGCAATAAAGTATAAACCTACGAGTCTTGGTACAAACTCAACGATATATCCAGATTTGGATTCCGATGAGCCGTGAACAAAATCGCCCGTTAAGTCGGATCACCGGTCCGCCAAAATAGCTTTCCGGTCGACCTTTTCAGAATCGGACCAAACTTGGTCACAGGATCAAAAATATTATTCGAGTCCAGTGGCATAAGTTTCATCACGGGGTGACGAACGTACACAAAGTAATTGGGGTTATTGTAAAAGGTCCGATACCTACGCATCGAATTCAGCACGCACACACAACCAATTCGAGTTCCGTCAAATCCCACACATACAAAATATCCGTACACACCTTTCAATGCTCACAGGTTGTGGCCAAGTTGTCCAAAATGACGAGATGGACTCCATATCGGAGTTTTTTAACGTTTTAAAAATAGATTTTTAGTCAACTTTAACCTTATTTTAACAAGAATATAATAATCACAAAAATAAACTAATTACTGGGTTTTGATCTCGGTTAGGTTGCTCTGTTTAAGCAGTTTTCCAAGATTTACGATATCCTTGTCGCAAATCGACCACAAACATGGGACGTTGGGACAGTTTCTAACGTCCAAATATCGAGTTTTCTTTTCTCGATTTTGGAACTCGATTTTCGTCACACATGATGTGAATTAAATTATTCTACTTGAAGAGATAGAAGGTGAATAGGTTTTGTACATACCAGAGAAATCCTTCCATGAAATAGGCGATCGTGGAAGAAGAATCGTCGATACGAAGGTGGATCGTTGGCTGCAACTGTTGTTGTTGTTGTTAGTCTATTGCGGGCGCGCGTCGGCTCTGTCACCGGCCGGCGTCCACCGTGACGGTGCAAGCAGGGTCAGGGTGACTTACGCATATCAGGGTCGTTCGCCTGGGGCGCCGGGGTGCTAAGGTTTAGGGTTGTTGAGAGATTTCTCTCTCTTTTCCCTCTCGACTATATAGAACTACTATATCTTGGGGTCGGGTGTTCTGCGGTTTGGGGAGGATTAATATCTCACGAGATTTTCAGATCTCGCAAGATAATCCCCCTTTGCTTTTTCTTTTCTTCTATATGTATAATCATTCATATACATTCATATATTTCTCTCTCTATATATAAATATATAACCTTATATGGATATACCTATATATACCTATATATATATATATATATATATATATATATATATATATATATATATATATATATATATATATATTACTTTTTAAGAGGTTGGTAAATAACGTATATTCTTATATGTATAAGTAATATAAAGCCTATATAAATATGCTAGTCATATTAGTGGTACTTTCCAAAGTCATGTATAAACTATATATATATATATATATTTTTTATATATATATATATATATATATATATATATATATATATATATATATATATATATATATATATATATATATATTTTATATATATATATATATATATATATATATATATATATATATATATATATATATATATATATATATATATATATATATATTTTATATATATATATATATATATATATATATATATATATATATATATATGTATATGTATATTTATAAAATATGTATATATATTATATATATATATATATATATATATATATATATATATATATATATATATATATATATATATTTTATATATATATATATATATATATATATATATATATATATATATATATATATATATATATGTATATAAATATTTTTTTTTTTTTTTTTATATATGTATATAAATATATATATATATATATATATATATATATATATATATATATATATATATATATATATATATATATATATATTTTTATATATGTATATATATATATATATATATATATATATAAATATATATATAAATATATATATATATATATATATAAATATATATATGTACACATGCATTTATTTAATAGCTATACTCACAAATATACATATATCGACAAAAATTTACAAAGTTATTTTACTGAATTTAGTCATCAAATTTCTTAATAAAATATCAACTTAATGGCAGGAACCTATATAATATATAAATATAACCACCATTTCTATAATTTCCTACTAAGTCACAAGAATAAAAAAATACCAATACAACCTACATCTACATAGACGCCCTTGGACGCACTACACGACTACATAGGCTAAGGTTTGGTTCGGGTCAAGTCCGGGCTAAATTGTAAAACCAGGCCTCCTAAAAGTCATAATCTTAATAAATAACTAATTAAATCTTTTATAGGGGTCAAGTCATAACTTTGACTAATTTTTCTTGTTAGAACTCACATATGGCTCGGCCTTGTCACGACCCGCACCCTGATTAGGGACACGAGTACGTGGTTACGTCTAGCCTACGCCGCAGCATCGACGGTAGAACGCTGTCTAGGTCATCTATAAATACTACAACTAAACAGATAAAGGTACCTGTACAGTATATACACTCCGAGTGGAGGTGACATAGCAATACAGTCTCAATCACAAAAACAAACAAGGATAGATAGCACGAAAGAAAATATGATAGATGAAAGCAGAAAATAAGTTCAAGATCCACACAAGTCCAAAACTAAACATAACATCACAGAATATAATATAATACTACAGTCTGAAAAGTACTAGCTGGCTCGCAGACCAGGTAAACCTAACTAAGATACGCTACTCAGGGTGAGCAAAGTCTAGTGGCTCTAATATCAAGCCACGGTCCAAGTCTACTCTATCTAACCCGTCCCCATAATAGGTCGGGCAATCAGCCTCAGAATCATCTGTAAAATTGTCAACGGTATCCTGTCAGAAAAATGAGCAAGTACAAACACCAACAACAGTTCCATATGAATTGACAAATTCTATAAGAGACAGTGTAATGAAATACAAGACAAAGATATGTGAAATACAGGGTAAAATTAGCAGAAAATGTGTAATAGATGTGAGTACTGAATAGGACGACAATATATTTATAGGATTGCTTGGGAACTATTCGGAAGCCGAGTTACAACCCTTAAACCAAACAAGAATCGGGGTTGTAACCCTTCTCCCGAACAGAACTTAGCCTCCTAGGATAAATAAATATAAAAATGTGACTTGAATTATTAGAGCGCTATGTGATCGGCTAGGGAATCATGGTAGGGTTATCCACTTGGCCCGACAATTACATGAAAATCTGAAAGGGTCATGCCGGCCAACCTGGATAACATAGACATGGGGTATCTGCTACACCCTACGTGAAGTGAGGCTGGCGCTAGCAAAATAGTGACAGGGAGGCTTTGATCACATAACCCCTAATAATTCTCCCATCCTCGAACAGTATCATGGATCCAGACATGGCACATCATGACACGGATTCAGAAGCAGATGATCAGCCCACTCCCAAATCAATGTCTATATAAGTACATGAAACATGGATATCACACACCAATATACCAAGAAAAATCCGAGAATAACATCTCATGACAGGGTCCGACGTATACTAGTCCATGAACTATCGTGTCGAGAATCAAGTAAGACACTACAACTGAATCGGATATAGTAGATATCAAGACAATGAAAACTATCAGTGAATGTACTCGCCTGTGGTCCTAAGCTGATAAGGTGAACAGACGCTCAGAGTAAATTACAGATCTAAAATGAGATACTATGAGTTAAACAGGGTTTTATACTGAAAAAGAAAACTAATTTAAGTCATGAATGCAAGTCTAAGTCAAAACTAGGTCAATCTAGGTCAAACTGAGTCGTACTAGGTCAAACTAGGTCATACTTGGTTATACTGGTTCATACTATGTCATACCAGGTCACGGGGAGTCAATCCAAGTCAAACTAGGTCAAACGGGGTCAAAGGTTGACTTACAGTTGACTTTTGGTCATCTGGTCAACCCTGGTCAACTCTGGTCAACTCTAGTCAACCCTGGATCAACCCTAGGTCAAACTAGTCAAATGTTGACTAACTATTGACTTTCAGTCAACTGGTGAACTCTGATTTGGTTTCGGTCAATTCTAGTCACTTATAGGCTAAGTTTGACTTTCGATTGACTTTTGTTGACTTTTGGTCAAAATGGTCAACCGAGGTCAAAACTAGTCTGAGGACACTAATCCTAACCAGTACCAACCAAGAAAACCTAATTCTAACTATATCTTAGAAGTTAAACTCAATATCTTAACTATACCCTATTACCTATATTTACCCTTACCAAGGTAATCCCGATACCTAGCCTAGGCTCCTTAGGGTAGCTAGATACTATCCTATCTAGGGTTTACCAACCAAGAAATATAGGGTTCTTGGGTATCAAAACTATTTTTTCTAATATGTTACTCTCCTACACATTACCTTAAGGTAATATTGAGATATCAAGATACCACATCTAACATAACTCATTCTTCTAAACCGCACTCACTCTCCCTCAAAAACATCATTTATCTAACCTCCATCTAACTTAGAATGCTACTTCTAAAATAACTTCTCAAAAACTAACTCAAACATCTACCACTACCCTCAAGATAACATAACATGGCATACTTTCTAACATTGACAAATCTTATTTTCTACCACTATAAACACTACCCGACTAACCGCCTAACACACTAAAAACACTCTCTAACTTAGGGGTTTCATAGTACTAAATGTGGTTGATAAGTGTGGTTAGGTATTTGGGGCTAAGGTGGGTCAAAAGGGGATGTTTCGAGACCACAAAAATCCCAAAAAACCATCATGCACTGCTTCTGCTTACTGCTTTTTTCTGCTTACTGCTTATTGCTCACTGCTTACTGCTTACTGCTTTTTTCTGCTGCTTTCCTGCTCATTCTCTCACTCTCTAACCATCTAACCACACACACAAACACATATACCAAATCCACAACCCTTCTCTTCTAACACACCTACTCACATCTATATACAAACACACTATCACTCAATCAAAACACAAATCACTCAACAAATACACTAGCCTCAAGTCAAATAGGATGGCATGATCCTCCCAACTCTCTCATCTTCACAACACACACACTACACTACCATCTATACAACATCAAACACACACTAGCACATATCCTCTATCAATCTCACTTCTCTCCACTAACCACACACATCCTTATCTCATTCAAACATACACACTATACTAACATAAATTACATAACAATAATATATATATATATATATATATATATATATATATATATATATATATATATATATATATATATATATATATACTATATCATATATATTCTTGACAATCTATGATACCTACATTCACATGATATCCATATTAGGCTCATAGGTTACACAAAATGCCTACGTCGCATAGTCACTCTTCTACTTAAAACCAATACTGTACCAATTGGGCCTTCACTAAATTCTAGGATTAAATTATGTTATATCTCTTCGTGTTAGCTTTCCGAAACTTCAAACGGATCATATTTTCGTGTTCGGAAGCTCCCGGAATCGCAAAAACACCGAAACGCGTTCATCTTTCGTACAGCTGACATTCAAATAATTTTACAAAAAGTAATATAATGAATTTGGCTTATTAAAATATATATTTGGAAAGCTAACTTCGATACGCTTCTTTTAAAAAAAACAGGAGGTTAATTGGAGTTATGAGCTAAAAGTTATGACATTTCTAAGTTGCTCTAGCTACTAAAAACGTAGATAAAAATTATGACGAATTTGGGTTGTTTGGACAAAAAACACATGTAGGCCAAAATACTTGGATACCAACATAGCTATCTAAATAAAAGTTATTCTAACCATCCTAAATAAGATCAATCCACTCTTTAAAAATATAAATCTGAGATTAAAACACTAATTAATCATTCCTACAATATATATATGCATACAAGTGTCCAAAATAGGGGTTTTTCCCACTAGGACACAACCACAACACAAATGACACTCCTATGACCTCCAAATGGCCACGAAATGGACACAAATAGAGATGCAACCATGGAGGTCATTCCTATGGGTTCAAAATATTCTTATATGCATGTAGGGATGGATTAGAGAAGAGATTATACCTTCCGGGAGAGAGTTTCAGAGGAAAAAGCCTTCCGACTCGACACCGACACGTAGAAATTCCAAAAGGACACGAACGAGCTCCGAATCCTCCCAAACTTGGCTAGCACCCTCTAACTATGGAGTAGAGGAGAAGAGAAGAAGATTTGGTAGAAGAAATGGTGGATTTGGAGATGAAATCAATGGAATTGTTCTCTAAAAATTTGGGGAAGAACAAGAGAGAGAAAATGGATGGATAAAATGAAATGGAAGAGATGGTGACTCACTCCTTATCCCCCCCATAGGTGGCTGCCCAAAAAGGGTGAGATGTCCCCATTTTGAATGTCCAAAATGCCCTCCACTAATCTATTTGATTTAAATTAAGAATGGGTTAAAGGTTGAGGTCAAATTAGTCTAGTTTTAAGTCTCTAATTAAACTAAACCTATCCATAAATAATTAGTCTAACTACTAACTAAAATTATATCATGTGGACTAAAATTAATATCATGTGGGCCATATCTAACTAGTGTGTGGGTCCCACTAGAGTCAAACTACCCCCGGGTCCCCGTTTCAAGTCGTATTGAGTTGAAATTCGAACCCGACTCAAATAACCCCAAAACAATATCATAAATAATAAAATAAATTTCAACTCCAAAATAATATCATAAATAATAAAATAAATTTTAAAAATATTCAAAAATGCAAAATGACAAAAATATCCCTGTTTCTGAAAACTGGGGGTGACAAATCTATCCACCTTAAAAAAATTTCGTCATCGAAATTAAAACCAAGCAATCACCAATGCAAAATATCAAAATAAATCAAATAGGTCCAATGACCAAAATACCTTTGGGCCAGAAATAATACTGAAAGTATCCTAATCACATGGTTAGGCTCCAGGTCAAACAGTCCCTAGGGTTTCATTAGTAAAACATCAAAATCACAAGTCATGGCTTAAAAATTTTAAATGATTAAAATCTCCAAAATCAAAGCTTGAATTAAATGACAATAATTAAATGACTAAAATTATAGCATTTTAAAATTATACTCAAATAGAAACTAGGTGCTACAATTCTATCAACCTTAAAGGAATCATCCTCAAAAATTAAAACAAAGTAACCACAGAAAAATCATGCAATTCGATAATCGTATGCGTCTGTCCAAAATTATGATACTCAGAATCTCCGTCATGCCAGTGAGCAAGGCTACGATAAACACAGAGTCCTTGACTATGGTACATACCTCTAGAATTGTGGTATTTAAAATTTTTGTATTGCCGCATGCTTGGCAGCGAAAACCTAAAATTTCCACACCCGAGAAATACGACCATAATCCGACTATATGTCCTCACTATGCCTGCTAGCATGACCCTAGAGGATTCTAAAATCTCATAATCAAGACGACCTAGCCCATACGACTTATCTCAGAAGAATATCACATCACAAGAACAAAATTTTATCTAACGATCAAGGAACAGATGGAATTGAATTTCAAGACAGTTTATAAGAAAGCAAATACGGAAATGAGATCGAAAGATTGGAACCTGCTATCTGCTCTGCTACTGCCTGAAAATAAGTTACTGTCATCCTGAAGACGAATTGAACCCAAGAGATCAAAATGGCACAAGATAATATATTATCAAAGGAGGACAATTGAATTCAAATGCAAGAAGAGTTGTCATGGTAATCAAAAGATCAGAATTTTCCTAAAATATGATTGAGTAACTCCTTTCATATCATATATCCTAGTCGCCGGCTCGTAATTAGTACTCTAAGTCGAGCACCATTACGAGATCGCACTAATTACGACTCTGACCTGCATGGGCCACCACAAAATTGTGTCACGACCCGCACCCTGATTAGGGGCACGAGTACGTGGTTACGTCCAGCCTACGCCGCAGCATCGACGGTAGAACGCTGTCTAGGTCATCTATAAATACTACAACTAAACAGATAAAGGTACCTGTACAGTATATACATTCCGAGTGGAGGTGACATAGCAATACAGTCTCAATCACAAAAACAAACTAGGATAGATAGCACGAAAGGAAATACGATAGATGAAAGCAGAAAATAAGTTCGAGATCCACACAAGGCCAAAACTAAACATAACATCACAGAATATAATATAATACTACAGTCTGAAAAGTACTAGCTGGCTCGCAGGCCAGCTAAACCTAACTAAGATACACTACTCAGGGTGAGCAAAGTCTAGTGGCTCTACTATCAAGCCACGGTCCAAGTCTACTATATCTAACCCGTCCCAATAATAGGTCGGGCAATCAGCCTCAGAATCATCTGTAAAATTGTCAACGGTATCCTGTCAGGAAAATGAGCAAGTACAAACACCAACAGCAGTTCCATATGAATTGACAAATTCTATAAGAGACAGTGTAATGAAATACAAGACAAAGATATATGAAATACAGGGTAAAATCAGCAGGAAATGTATAATAGATGTGAGTACTGAATAGGACAACAATATATTTGTTAGATTGCTTGGGAACTATTCGGAAGCCGAGTTACAACCCTTAAACCAAACAAGGAGCAGGGTTGTAACCCTTCTCCCGAACAGAACTTAGCCTCCTAGGATAAATAAATATAAAAATATGACTTGAATTATTAGAGCGCTATGTGATCGGCTAGGGAATCATGATAGGGTTATCCACTTGGCCCGACAATCACATGAAAATCTGAAAGGGTCATGCCGGCCAACCTGGATAACATAGACATGGGGTATCTGCTACACCCTACGTGAAGTGAGGGTGGCGCTAGCAAAATAGTGACAGGAAGGTTTTGATCACATAACCCCTAATAATTCCTCCATCCCTGAATAGTATCATGGATCCGGACATGGCACATCATGACACGAATTCAGAAGCAGGTGATCGTCCCACTCCCAAATCAATATCTATATAAGTACATGAAACATGGATATCACACACCAATATACCAAGAAAAATTCGGGAATAACATCTCATGACAGGATCCGACGTATACTAGTCCGTGAACTATCGTGTCGAGAATCAAGTAAGACACTACAACTGAATCGGATATAGTAGATATCAAGACAATAAAAACTATCAGTGAATGTACTCGCCTGTGGTCCTAAGATGATAAGGTGAACAAAAGCTCAGAGTAAATTACAGACCTAAAATGAGATACTATGAGTTAAACATGGTTTTATACTAAAAAAGGAAACTAATTTAAGTCATAAATACAAGTCTAAGTCAAAACTAGGTCAATCTAGGTCAAACTGAGTCGTACTAGGTCATACATGGTCATACTGGTTCATACTAGGTCATACCAGGTCACGGAGAGTCAATCCAAGTCAAACTAGGTCAAACGGGGTCAAAGGTTAACTTATAGTTGACTTTTGGTCAACTGGTCAACCCTGGTCAACTCTGGTCAACTCAAGTCAACCCTGGGTCAACCGTAGGTTAAACTAGTCAAATGTTGACTAACTGTTGACTTTCAGTCAACTGGTCAACTCTGATTTGGTTTCGGTCAATTCTAGTCACTTATAGGCTAAGTTTGACTTTCGGTTGATTTTTGTTGACTTTTGGTCAAAATGGTCAACCGAGGTCAAAACAAGTCTGAGGACACTAATCCTAACCATTACCAACCAAGAGAACCTAATTCTAACTATATCTTAGAAGTTAAACTCAATATCTTAACTATACCCTATTACCAACATTTACCCTTACCAAGGTAATCCCGATACCTTGCCCATTACAAAGGAAACCCCACTAATACTCAAGATACTAGCCTAGGCTCCTTAGGATAGCTAAATACTATCCTATCTAGGGTTTACCAACCAAGAAATCTAGGGTTCTTGGGCATCAAAACTATTTTTTCTAATATGTTACTCTCCTACACATTACCTTAAGGTAATATTGAGATATCAAGATACCACATCTAACATAACTCATTCTTCTAAACCACACTCACTCTTCCTCACAAACATCATCTATCTAACCCCCATCTAACTTAGAATGCTACTTCTAAAATAATTTCTCAAAAACTAACTCAAACATCTACCACAACCCTCAAGATAACATAACATGGCATACTTTCTAACATTGACAAAGCTTATTTTCTACCACTATAAATACTACCCGACTAACCGCCTAACACACAAAAAACACTCTCTAACTTAGGGGTTTCGTAGTACTAAATGCGGTTGATAAGTGTGGGTAAGTATTTGGGGCTAAGGTGGGTCAAAAGGGGATGTTTCGAGACCACAAAAACCCCAAAAAACTGTCCTGCACTGCTTCTGCTTACTACTTTTTCCTGCTTACTGCTTATTGCTTACTGCTTACTGCTTTTTCCTGCTGCTTTCCTGCTCATTCTCTCACTCTCTAACCATCTAACCACACACAAACACATATACCAAATCCACCACCCTTCTCTTCTAACATACCTACACACATCTATATACAAACACACTACCACTCAATCAAAACACAAATTACTCAACAAACTACACTAGCCTCAAGTCAAATAGGATGGCATGATCCTCCCAACTCTCTCACCTTCACAACACACACACTACACTACCATCTATACAACATCAAACACACACTAGCACATATCCTCTATCAATCTCACTTCTCTCCACTAACCACACACATCCTTATCTCATTCAAACACACACACTATACTAACATATATTACATAACAATAATATATATATATATATATATATATATATATATATATATATATATATATATATATATATATATATATATACTATATCATACATATTCTTGACAATCTATGATACCTACATTCATATGATATCCATACTAGGCTCATAGGTTACACAAAATTCCTACGTCGTATAGTCACTCTTCAACTTAAAACCAATACTGTACCAATTGGGCTTCACTAAATTCTAGGATTAAAATATGTTTTAGCTCTTTATGTTAGCTTTCCGAAACTTCAAACGGATCACATTTTCGTGTTCGGAAGCTCCCGGAATCGCAAAAACACCGAAACGCATTCATCTTTCGTACAGCTGACATTCAAATAATTTTACAAAAATTTATATAATGAATTTGGCTTATTAAAATATATATTTGTAAAGCTAACTTCTATACGCTTCTTTTAAAAAAAACAGGAGGTTAATTGGAGTTATGAGCTAAAAGTTATGACATTTCTAAGTTGCTCTAGCTACTAAAAACGTGGATAAAAATTATGACGAATTTGGGTTGTTTGGACAAAAAACACATGTAGGCCAAAATACTTGGATACCAACATAGCTATCTAAATAAAACTTATTCTAACCATCCTAAATAAGATCAATCCACTCTCTAAAAATATAAATCTGAGATTAAAACACTAATTAATCATTCCTACAATATATATATGCATACAAGTGTCCAAAATAGGGGTTTTTCCCACTAGGACACAACCACAACACAAAGGACACTCCTATGACCTCCAAATGGCCACGAAATGGACACAAATGGGGATACAACCATGGAGGTCATTCCTATGGGTTCAAAATATTCCTATATGCATGTAGGGATGGATTAGAGAAGAGATTATACCTTCCGGGAGAGAGTTTCAAAGGAAAAAGCCTTCCGACTCGACACCGACACGTAGAGATTCCAAAAGGACACGAACGAGCTCCGAATCCTCCCAAACTTGGCTAGCACCCTCTAACTATGGAGTAGAGGAGAAGAGAAGAAGATTTGGTGGAAGAAATGGTGGATTTGGAGATAAAATTAATGGAATTGTTCTCTAAAAATTTGGGGAAGAACAAGAGAGAGAAAATGGATGGATAAAATGAAATGGAAGAGATGGTGACTCACTCCTTATCCCCCCATAGGTGGTTGCCTAAAAAGGGTGAGGTATCCCCATTTTGAATGTCCAAAATGCCCTCCACTAATCTATTTGATTTAAATTAAGAATGGGTTAAAGGTTGAGGTCAAATTAGTCTAGTTTTAACTCTCTAATTAAACTAAACCTATCCATAAATAATTAGTCTAACTACTAACTAAAATTATATCATGTGGACTAAAATTAATATCATGTGGGCCATATCTAACTAGTGTGTGGGTCCCACTAGAGTCAAACTACCCCCGGGTCCCCGTTTCAAGTCGGATTGAGTTGAAATTTGAACCCGACTCAAATAACCCCAAAACAATATCATAAATAATAAAATAAATTTCAACTCCAAAATAATATCATAAATAATAAAATAAATTTTAAAAATATTCAAAAATATAAAATGACAAAAATATCCCTGTTTCTGAAAGCTGGGGGTGACAGGCCTTCTCTACCATGGCTAAAACACTAGTCAAAGCACACGACTACATTACTCATACCAATGTTCCTAGTCGATATATCTCTCAAAACTTATCCGTGACTAAGCCTATATATATATATCGTATTAGAAAAAAATATAGTATTAGACTGTTATAAATATAACCAAATATATACAAAATTGTATTTAAACCTATTTTGTTGTATAACATCCAAAAATAAAGTCATAATAATTTTACTAAGTCATTGTAACCTAACATGGCGTCTACCAAGTGGGGTTGGTTAAGTTTGGGTCTAGATATATTTTCTAGTCAAATCGAACCGAAAAGTCAACCAATGAGTCTCTTGTGCCATTCGCAATTAAATAGCACATAGAAACTCGATTGTGTGGCACACTCTTGGCATGTGTGTCGTAGGATCAAAATAGGTCAAAACCATATATTTACGGTAGAGACTAAAATGACTATTTTACCCTAAAATTGTATGTAAAAAATATAGCACAAGAGAACACGCTTGGATGGGACATGATATATCAAACTGAAGGTGGACTCGTTTAGAATACGATGATGAGAGTAGATATGAGAAATTGATATTTATTATGCTTCAAAAATCAAAGCTACCAAAAACTACATCTACAGTCATAATTAAAATAAAATATAGTTTAATAAATAAAAATCATATAAAGTAAATAAAAATAAAAAATTTCAAAAATTAGGGTGCTTACACTTATAAGGCCCATATTTAAAAAAACCAAAATAATACAATAATGTGTGTGTGTATATATATATATATATATATATATATATATATATATATATATATATATATATATATATATATATATATATATATATATATATATATACATATATATATATATATATATTTTTTTTTTCTAACTCAACATATATATATATATATATATATATATATATATATATATATATATATATATATATATATATATATATTTGGAAACCCAAATAATTAGAACCCAAAATAATGAATTATTTATAAGATAAGAATTACTAAATGATATTTCTAACTCAACAGTCCCAAGCCCAATTGAATATAATCCAAATTTTAATACAAAAATAATGAAATAGTATAAGATCAAAAGTATTACACTTTAGATAGAAAACATATATACAAACTCCTTATTTAAATATGAATCTAAGCCCACGAATATTTATTCTAAGTAAAATCTTTAATATAAAGTCCATTGATTTATTTGTTTATCCATATATATATATATATATATATATATATATATATATATATATATATATATATATATATATATATATATATATATATATATAAGGCTCATATATTCTTAAAACTCTATATTTAACCCATTTAAAAAAACAAAGTTTAAACCAAAGTTCTTTTTTAAAATAACCTATATATTCAAACTGTCAGCCTATCAAAATAATTCATAAATCCTATAGTCCAAACTCTATGCCCAGTCCAAACCACTATATTATAATCATATACATAAAACCTATTAAGAGTAGAGCTCACATGAAAAAAGACAGAGAGAGAAAAACTAATGAGCTTACAAAGGAGGTTTTTGGGCGCTGAAGAGATCAAGCGAACGACTTCTAAAGGAGGAGGGTTGTCCCCTGGCTTTTAGGCGCTCGATGCCGCAGGGGTGCGGTCACGGCAACGCACGGCCCCTTAAAAGTGAATGGAAGATAATGGTAGAGCATGGTGGCTGGTTACCGGATCACCTAGTATGGGAGGCTGGCTTACCGGCAAGAGAGGGCAGCCAAAGAGAAGGGCCAGAGAAGATGGGATTTCCTCGTGGTAGGGACCCCAGCTGCAAAAATTGTTCACCAGCTATGGATCGAGCGGATCTACGATCGACAAAGGACAGAGTCATCGGCTCCCGTAGTTGGTGGTGGTCGGGTGGGTTAGGGTGATCTGGATGGTGGAAATGGTGGTGATCATGGTGATCAGAATGGAGGCGGCGTAGATATTTGAGACTTCTATCAGGGAAGGCGTCGGTCGGTGAGGGTTAGGGTGATCTGGATGGTGGAAACGGTGGTGATCATAGTGATCAGAATGGAGGAGGCCGGAAAGGGTGGCGTTGGGCACACGAGGTCATCGCCGGTGGTCGGTAAGTCAACGGTAGATGGACGACGATGAGGTTGATGGTGAGTGATTGGAGCAATGGTAGAGTCAGGGCAGAAGCTTACCTAGGCGTGGCTTATGCCAGAGGCACGGAGAGGAGATGTCGACTGAAGCGAAGGTTTGGTTGATTGTGGATGTGTTGAGAAATTAAGAAAACAAATGGAAGACTTCTTTATATATAGGTGGATATCCCTATATAGATTAGGATTAGAATTTTGTGTTAGATAACCCTTTCCCTAATTTTAAATCAATAAAAAAATTTAAACACTAGTTTAATTTAATTTAAAACCAATAATGGATAATTATATTAATTTAAATCAACTTTTGACCTTATCACTAATTTAAAACATATGCGTTCAGAACTTTATCAATTAATGATCAACCTAATGATTTTTTAAATAATCATAATAATTTAAATTACACATAAATTCAAATTCAAAATTAATAATTGGTTAACACAATAATTTACAATTATATTCAAAATTATCTAATAATGTAACGTATATTTTAATAAATCCAAAAGTTTACTTAAAAACAAATGGACGACCCCTTTTGATTATTCAAAATATTTATAACCTTTAAAACTATTTTTGAAACCAATATTTTGAAAGTCAACCACCTTTTGAAATTCATAACAAAATTTCAAGGATAATTATTTTTATCAAAACTTAATTAGTATTTTCAAAACGTAAATTTAAAACAAATTTTTTTGATAACAAAATAACCATAAAATATTATTCACAAAGTCCCGATGAAAAATTACCTTTAAACACAATAAAAAAATAAATAATTGAAAATTCGGGAAGACGAGTTACAAATCTACCCACCTTAGAAAAATTTCGTCCTTAAAATTTCAAAAGGCACGACTAGGTACGACTAAGAATATAATTAAGAAAATAACACATTTAATGATCAAAATTAGATAAGCATAATTGCGGATAGAATCGAAACCTTAAGAAAGGATGCGATTTGGCACGATCAAATTGTATCCAAAATGATTGAGTCACAATTAAATTTTTGTTTAAGGATGATCAAAGAAATCGGTTTAGCAAATTCAATTGTTTAGGCACGATCAAAACATGACCAAATTATATGGTTAAGGATTTAGTCAAGATCAAAATCTAAGTACGCTTAAGGATAGAAGCAAAATAGGGTTAGCTAAAAAGTTATTAGGCACAATTAACCACTAATTGATATTTTATAAGCATGATCAACAATCACATGCTTAGACAAGTCTAACAGGATTAAAAATAGTTAAATACAAATAGGATGTAGTTACGATCACGGCTAATCATGCAAGTCATCAAAGCATGATCAAAATTAAAAAGTTGGCACGAGCATGAATATGATCAAAATAATCATAATCGAAGTTAGAATAAAATCTAAACATTAGCAATAATAGAGTTGAAATATAGGCACGAGTATGACTATAGTCAAAATAGTTTAGTCACGATCAAAGTCGTTTAAGAACAATCAAAATTCAAATTTGTTTGACACGATTAACTCGATTACTAGTTAAGCAAAATTATTTAGGCACGATTACATAATCAAAATCTAGGAAAATATACGAATTGACATGATCGAAATATAATCAAAATAGTCTAGTTGCGATCATAAAGTCGTTAAGGATTATCCAGATCGAAATTATTTTAGCATGATTAATTATGTAAGCAAGATCATACAATCATAATCTAGCTGTGATTATGAATCTAGTGGAAGGAATTCAAAAGTAGGTTTAGAAGATTACTAGGAAGATAAATAACGATATAAAAATAAAAGATAAGAAAATGAAAGGATAAAAACTAAATCAGAATTTTAAGTGAATGCATAAAATTGCAAACCCTGAAATCAATAGTCATATGTCAAAAAGGACGTAGTCTCTATAATATTCAAAAATGGTATGTATATATGAAGTCACTATGCCGAGAATTTTATACCCCATCAGTATACATCTGGCTGCACTAAACCCTTAGTTTCATGACTAAAATATAATATGGTATCAAATATTTTATTAACTCTATCCAATATTGACATAATAACTCAAAGATCAAATAGGACAATTAAGACATAGTTTTAATAATATTCGATAACCCATACTTACTTGAAATTTCTTCAACTTAGGGATCATGACATGCCAGTACGCTGCTGGCTACAGTGAACTCGCAGTCTCGATGATTCAAATAAATGGCGATAATACGCTTTTGTCTTGCCATTGTAAGTCAACGAATATTCTTCCAACTATATCCATAAGAATTTCAAAGAAACTTCTAGAAATTCAAACAAGTCATAGGAAAAGTATAAGTATGTGTCTTTGAATGAAAGTATCAATTTAAGAATAAACAGATCGATTAGCAAGAAATGTCTGGGACAAGAGAAGCATAAACATTATAATCTTTATTCTATGGATATTCAAACGATTGAGAGAAAACTTTGAATCAACAACTAACTCGAGATTCCTATGTGATAACAAAATCAAAAATTATAAAATAATTCTTTATGGTAAAATGGAAAATAAATAAATAATTCTGACCTACACGATAAGAGGATGATATCTAAAGAGTAAATAAAAGAAAACTACATAAATGATCAATATTAAGAATTGAATCCAAGAAAGTCCTAAATTATAGGCGAATAGTCTACCCACCTTTGATCCTACCATCGTATCAAATATCTAATAGGGTTTATAATTCAATAAATCCTTACCTAAGTTACATGGCCTATGTAGCAACCTTAACTACCCAATAATCAAATTAAATAAGGGACTTCCTAATCCTAGTTATTCTTCTAAAATCAAATCAATCCTAATTGTGAATGAGCACATCCTAGTCGCAGGCTCGCAGTAGTACGACTAATATGGTACTACCATGAGTTCGCATAATTTATAAAAACTGACCTACATGGTATTGGCACATTTATTTTAATAACATTAACAACATCTTCGTGGTTTAGTTTTCTCCATATTTTCAGCAAACAGATACACCCTCAAGCTTTCTAATGGCTGATATAAAGAAATCTGTTTATCCAAGCCTTTCAGCAAAACCACATGGAAGTTTTAAGAAGTCACCGAAAACAAAACTGAAGAAACCAGCGCAAACTCAAAGACTGCTCTCAAAAGATTCAAAGTTGTTTTGAGTCCGTACAGGATCTAGGACTTTCTATGTAACGCTTAAGGTAGATGACAAAACATAAAGCCCCTTCTGTTTTTAGTCAAAAATTAATGTCTTCAGAAACGGAATACCGACAGCATATCGCCATGTACCGACGGTATACCGATTTCTTCCTGAGAAAACATTCTGTGATAAAAATTGGCATACCGACAATATACCGCTATATACCAACGGTATACCATTTTTGAGCAATAAAATTGTTTTGTAAAGAAAATTGGCATACCGACGGTATACCGACGGTATATCGATGTGTACCGACGGTATACCGGTTTTCTGCTTAGAAAACTTTTTGTGAAAAAAAAACGGCATACCGACGGTATACCATTACATACCGTCGATATTCCGACCTCTATATTTTTTATTTTTGAATGGACAGATGTCACCATTAAATGCTCCAACTGCTAGATTTATTACCGTTACTACTCAGAAACGGCATGCCGACGGAATGTCGCTCCATACCGACGGTATTCCGTCAGCCGTATGTTTGGAGCATTAAATGCCTAGTTCTCTTGGTTCTCTATTTAAGGTGGTTGTGTCTTCTCTTTAAAGCCATCCACTTGAGCCTTAAATTTTCTCAACAACAAAATATCCTCACCATTACTACATTAGTGGCCGTCCTAGAGGCCTGTGACGCAATGAAGGCACCATAGGAGCCCGTATCATAGTACGTACCCCTATGCATGTGTCACTCCCATTTTCCGTTATACGTATTTTCAGGATACGTATATAAATTTTTGTCAATTATCAGGTGGCCCGTATTTTGACTTATCTTGCTTAGCTTAGCCTTGGTTTAATCTTGACTTGATTGGTTCAACTTGGTTCAACATGACTTGACTTGGCTTGGCTTGGCTTGGTTTGTTTTGGTTTAAGATGGAGAGATTTTGTATACAAACCAACTCCTTTTCACTCCTCCATTATTTACATTTACTTCTTCTTCTTCTCCATTACTCCTCCCACCTACTAAGCCGTAGGCAAGTACAACTTGCTTCATGATGGATCTCAAGTTTTATTGTTCTATTCTCTTCCTTACTTGATTCTAAGCCTCTTTAGAACTCAACATTTTTGGGTTTGATGGATGGATTCTTGTAGATCTAAGTTTATAACTTTTTTGATTTTTCTTGGATTTGATCTCTAAAACTTGGTTATTTTCAAGATCTAATGGTTCCACGTTCTAGAAAATTCAATTCTATCCAATTTTGGCTTTTGAACTGCTTGATTTCGATTTCGTAAGAGCAAGTTATGCCATTTTTCGTGTTCATGGGTTCCCACACCTTTTGGTGCTGTCGGGACGATGAACAGTGCCGCGTGCAGTGACTTCGCTGCCACACGCCGTACTTGAACGCAACGTGCGCCGTGGACGATTTTGCCCGCACGTAACGTGCAACTTGCGCGGCAGTGCGCCCACGCAATTTTCTGCCGTGCGTCCGTGCGCCGTTCTTGCGCGCAACGTGCGCCGTGTGCTATTTTGCCCGCGTGCAACGTGTCACTTACACGGCCGCGCGGCCACGCAATTTTCTACCGCGTGCCCGCGTGCCGTGATTGCGCACAACGTGCGCCGTGGGGGATTTTGCCTGCACGCAACGTGCAAATTTCTGTGCACGACGTGGGCCTGACAGCCCCTATCGGCCGCACGGGACAGTGGAATGCAAGCGTTGCAGCAGTTTTTGTGCCATAGGTGATTTTGCCCGTACGCAATGTGCAACTTGCGCGACCGTGCGCCTACGCAATATTCTGCCGTACGTCCGCGCGCCGTGCTTGTGCACAACGTGCGCCTTGGGCGATTTTGCCCGCGCGCAACATGTAACTTGCACGGCCGCGCGACCGTACAATTTTCTACCGCGTGCCCGCGAGTTGTGATTGCGCGCAACATGCACCGTAGAGGATTTTGCCCGCATACAACTTGGGCCACCGCACGCCCGTACGATTTTCTGTCGTGCGCCAGCGCGCCATGCTTGCACGCAACGTGCGCCGTAGGCGATTATGCCCGTGCGTAATGTGCAACTTGCGCTGCCGTGCTTCCGCGTGATTTTTTTGCCTCGGAACGTGCGCCGTGCTTGCGCGCAACGTGCGCAGTTGGCAGTTTTGCTCGCGCAACATTGCGCAGGTCACTCCAAATGACTGTTTTTTGCCTTTTTGAGCTGTTTTGTAGCTAAAATCTTGAAAAACTAAAAATATGATTGTCATGATCCGTACCCTAGAGTAAGGGCACGAGATGTGGGTACGTCCAGCCTACGCCGCAGTGTCGGCGGTAGAACGCTGTCCTAGGTCACAACATCTAGCAATAATATACTAAGCAATTTATACTCCCCGAATGGGGGTGACATGATAGAAGTAAACAAAATCACAACTAAGGAGGAAGTAGCACGATATGATATAGAACTCAAGGAAATACATATGATAAAATAGTCTAAGATAATATCCCAGCAAATATCCAGAGTACAACCTCAGCTACAGAATATGAAAGAATATATACAACTCAGAATCTCCAGACAGAAATAAAGTCTAGCTAAACAGTCTCAAGACAACATAAGTAAGATAAGCCTAACTAAGCTAGTCTAGACAGTGGGGGTAATGTCCTCAGCTAGAGCTGGGTCCTCCTGAGGGTCCATCTCGTAAGTGTCATCTAGGGCTGCTCCGTAGAAGGTATCCACACAGGCCTCCTCCTCGTCCTCCGTAATATTTTTAACAGGTCCAGTCAGGACAGGAGCGAGCACAATACATCTCAACAGTTCCTAGCAGGTTAGAAAATATAATCATGCAGTAAAGTAAGATACAGGTACTGAAAGAAATACAGTATGTAAACAGAGAGAGAACTATAATAGAAATATCTACTATAAGTAGAGACTAGCAGTGGCTAGTGAGTCAGAGTACAATATAGACATATAAATGGCATAGGAGATTCTGATGCTATACTATGGAAAGATTCTGATGCTACACTACTTGGATAGTATTCACATGTCTATTTCTACTCCCCCGTACCCCCAATCAATACACAAGGATCCAACCAGGTTATGTTATGATTCCATACAAAGGCCCCCGAAGGGTGATACATGGATGTTCCATAAATGGGGATTCTAGGAGATTCTAGGATACCCAGTAAATGGGATAAGGATTCAAGGAAGACTCTGTGATCATAAGAGTATATGTCACAAGTGATCAATGAACCAATGAAACATAGTGATACGCCATATAAGTGAAACGCACAGAATATGTAGTACCCGATGCTCCCTGAGGATAACATCTCAAGAAGGGATCCATATAGTACCAATCCGTGTGACCAACATGACAGTAACAAGTAAAGTAATTTAAAGCAGGAAAATAATTCTAAGCAGGATATGAAATGATCAGAGAATGTACTCGCCTGCTATCTGAGTGTCCAACTGAAATATACTGTCCGAGGAGAGGTGTCTGGCTCCTAATCAGAACAGCACAAGTCACAACAAGTCTAAAATGATAAGATGAAACACTACAATGCATTCTACATGAGTCTTGGTCAAACTAGGCCAAAGTCAACTCTTGGTCAACCCTGGTCAACCAAGAAGTCAAACCTAGGTCAACTATGGTCAAACTAGGTCTAACAAGTCTAACTAGGCTTAACTAGTCTATTATAGGCTTAACCAAGACTAAACAGCCTAACTAAGCCCTCGCTAGTCTAATAGACACACCATAGGCCAATACCACATATAGAATATACATCACTATCATATATGAATGTATATGTATATCCACATATACAAATAGACATGTGCCTAGCACATGAGCTATCACACATAGAAATACCCATATCCTACTATACCATCTAGATATTCACA
Source organism: Iris pallida (assembly GCA_029216955.1). NCBI lineage: Eukaryota > Viridiplantae > Streptophyta > Magnoliopsida > Asparagales > Iridaceae > Iris > Iris pallida. The sequence continues at coordinate 4,802,301 of JANAVB010009200.1, read as the reverse complement.
TTATGTTAGGCATTGGTATATACTCATAGGCATATATACAAACATATATATATATATATACATACATATACATAGAGAGAGGGTTATATATGAGGTATATGTGTGTGTGACGGGAATTAAGAGGGCCTGTGTACAGGAAGTGTAGGTGTGTGTGGATATATATATAGAAGCAATGTGTATGCATATGTGTAGCAGGAATTAAGAAGCTAAGTGACTGAAATTACCAAAAGTGCAGGTAATGAAGAAACAATGTATGTGTGTGATGTATCAATGTGTGCAGGAACCTCATGAAGGGCTGAAACATGCATGTGGGTCTGTGTGTTAGCAGGAAATTAGAGTGTATGGGAGTAGGCAATGTGTTCTCAGGATTAGAGTGTGTGTGCCAGGAAATATGTATGCAATGTGTGGGGATGGGTGTTAGAGTTCTCAGAAAATGTGTCAACAGGGAAAATGTTCTCAGGAACCCAACTAATCAACATCACACCATGAATTCTCAGTTTAAGAAGGAATGTAATAGCAGCTCCTAATCTAACAGTGAAGCAATTGACATAGGAAATCAGTGAGTAACCCAAAACATTCAACATTTCACATTAATAGAGTTCTCATATTTTTGGAGTGACAGGAATGTATGTGTTCCAGTGTGTGTAGTGTAATAGGAAATATATGACAGTGAGTAACTTGAAGCATTAAGACATTTGGAAAGAAGGACGGTTCAGTTTTCCTAACTTTGACAGAAATTCCAAACCACCTCCCAAACACCTAAACTCTAATATATCATGTATAAAATGTGTGTAAGTTATAATTGAAACTGGGATTTGAACCATTTGAATTAAAGAGAAGTCACTGATACTACATGTATCAGAAAACAGGAACCATTCATTCAGTTCAATTATGAATTCAATCTAAACTGAGAAGTTAAACTAAATCATGGTGTCTACTTTGAAAATCAACCAATCATAGGCTAGATAACATGTAAGATATAATTTAGCATATAAAGAATCACTACTTAACAAAAAATTAACAGATAGGGGAAGAATAGTGTACTAACAGTGTACCTAAACTCTCTGATACTCACAGTATCAGTCGAGTAGGGCTTCCTATTTAAACATTAAATAGCAGTAAAGGCTAGATAATAATGGTTGGTAATTAATAACAACTATGTGTTTGTGTCATACATTCAATTTTGTGTCCAGAAACCAGACACGGATGTGTCCAAACCAATGTACACGCACGCACGAGCCTGCACGAGCTCGAGTGAACTGGGCATGTGTTCGCACGTACCCGACATGCAACCAAGAGACACAAGACTTGGGGAGTGTCGTGTCAGACACTGCCCCGAGCTCCATGTCAAAGGATACGCGCCCATGTGTCCTGAATAGCCCACAGGAACCCATGAACAACAGGACACTGCTGCTCGCGTGTACGTAGGCGTGTCCCCGTATCCAGTGTGACTCGAACACTACTCGAAATCACCTCAGTGTATCAAAAAAGTGTAAGCGACACTAAAACACTACTTCATATTCAAACACATCACGAAAACTCGATCGAAATGCCCTTTGTAGCATTTCGTCGAACACCTGCGCACAGAACTGATACGTGTCCGATACGGACACGTACAGGACACAAAAATTGGCAAACCCTATACCTACAGAACCAGGACACCTAGGGCTAGGTATTTATGCAATGAAAACCAAAATTTGATAGGTGGAATAGGAATTACCTATGGGTGTTCTTCAACACAAAACTCCTTCAATGTGGGAATCTCCAAAAGCCACCCAATCCCTCAAATTGATTCAAATCTGGGATTTGACTCCACAATCAGAAACAGAACATTGATTAGAACACAATAAAGAAATCCTAATAAAAATGGAGTCCTATTGATTAAACTATGAAGAAAATAAATAAAGGCTTACCTATTCTTTAGGAAAATGAAGAACTAATAAAAAAGAGGCACAAATCCCTATGGAGACATTATATAGGCAAGGGAGGGGTCTTGGCTGGCCACTTTAGTTAGGGTTAGGGTTTTTAGATACATCCTAGGGCTAGGAATGAATCAAGGCTAATAGGTGGCCTAGAAACTATGGCTCTTTCCTAGTCTTTTGCAAATCACTTAACTTAACTAAACTTGACTTAAACCATTAACCTAAACCAGCTAATTCTAAAAGTGGCTCACTAAATTAGTAATGACCCATCTAGGTTAGGTCCAATCTAGGTTAGGCTAACCAAAATCACATGACAATAATTAAACTAGTATTTAAATCACACCATTCAATTAAATTATTTAAAAATTCCTAATAAAATATATTAAATTCAAATAATTCAAAAATAACAAAAATACTGTCAAACTAGAAATGTAGTAGTGGCAATGATAGTTGTAGATCTTTTTCTTGGCTTCAAGAATATGTTACTAGCTATTTTATGCAAATTTCTCTTATTCATGTTAACGTAAGGATAGAACACAATAGTGGCCTGTTAAGGCGTACTCTTAACAAGTAAAAAGTAGCATGATAATTCTTGATAGTGTGGTACACTCTTGAAAAGTAACTTGATATGATAATTCTTGATGGTGGTCCTTTGTGACGCACTCTTGAGTTGATAAGTAACCTAACATGGTAATCTTGATATACTGTTGCGACGGCTATCTTGACTTGCTAAGTAACTCTAGTCTTGATATTGTGGGTGTTTGTGCTTGTATAAGCTACATGTCTCGTCTTGCATCATATTTAGGACATAGATTTCGGGTTATCACGGTCAGGGATTCATACTGAATCTGACTAGGATAATGACTATATTGATCAGGTAGTCCATGAAGAGATTTCCTAACTACAGGCAGTCCCGTTATCTGGGTACTTTTATTGGACTTGTAGCCTGCCGTCGAGTAGGGCACATTTCCAGCACACTGTCATGTGTTGCACCCCCAAGTCACCTAACCAACTCTCTCAACTTGCATCTGGATAACCTGGATTAAGTCTGCAGGGCTTGTGGCTGTTGGAACATCTTAATACATTTTGTTGGTAACTAGGTTTGTGATAACCCTAGTTAGTTAAAGTACCAAGCCGTACTCATTGCTTGGCCGTGATTGATGGATGGAATCTAGTATAGTCTTGCCTAGACATGGCCAATACATGGTTACTTCAGCCCATTACTATTATGCTTTACTTATTTGATAATTGGTTAGAGACTAAGTTCTGTTCAGGTGAAGGGTTATGTCACGGCCCGCACCCAGTGTAAGGGTACGAGAAGTGACGAACGCCCAGCCTACGCCGTAGTGTCGACGGTAGAACGCTGTCCTGAGTCACAGTATCTAAAACAGTCTAAAATAAACTCCGAATAAAGAGTAGAATAATAAGTAACTCAATCACAATACTAAGATGGAATAGAAGAATGAATCTCAAGCGAGTCACAGATAAAAAGTCTAGGTGTAAACCACCAGACTAAATCTTAAGTACAACTCATAAAGTCTCAAATAGAAATACAAATAAAGTACTAAGTCTCAGCTAGACTATAGGCAAGTCCTCAGCGACTGTGGGATCCTCCTGAGGGTCCGCGTTACCGTATCATATAAGCCAATGCCATAATAAGTAAGGCAGTACTCCTCATCAATACCTGTAAAATTTTTAACATGTCCAGTCAGGACGGAACGAGCACATATCTCTCACAACAGTTCATAGTAGGAATGGACATATAAAGCAAGCTATAGAAAACTATACATGAATCGCTGTAAAGGAAATCAACAAGAGAGAGAAAAACTATAAAATGAGATATAATATGATAAATAGAGAAATGTAACCTTCTACGTGATTTAGAGCATGAATTGGTTATATAAACGATTTGGGTTGCACATGGATACAACTATGGAGTGCACATGGATACAACTACTGGGGATAATGATCACATAAGCAACTACACTCTCCCTGCCCCCAATCAATACACAAGGATCAATACATGTTATGTTATTGCACATGGATAACAACTACTATATACATGGAGCTCATATGGTCATGAGTGTACATGAATAACATATGAGTGCATATGGATAAATATGAATACATGGAGTACATGATGGCCATGATAAAGTACATGAACATGACATACTCGATGTATCCGAGGGGATAACATCGCATGAAAAGATTCAGAGGGTACTAATCCGTGTGAACATCGTGTCAGCATCAAGTATACTAGTCTATAACAAGAGAACATATCCAAAGAAGTATGAAAAGATCAGAGAATGTACTCGCCTGGTAAATCGAACTGCTGATGATGAGGTGTAACTAAACCAGGGCAATGTAAAACTATTTAAAATACACACATGTCACAACCAAGTCCACAATATCAAAAGAAATAGCTACAATGCAAGACTACATGCTTCTAGGTCCATTTCGGTCAAAGTCAACCCTCGGTCAACTCTGGTCAAACCTGGTCAACACTGGTCAAACCTGGTCAAACCTGGGTCAACTAGTCCGTCTACTAATTTCTAGGTCATACACAAAATTCTAGGTCATTTGGAGTTCGTTTGAGTTGAATTGGATCAAGTTTGACTCAAAGTTGACTTTTGTCAATTTGGTCAACTTGTCGGCCAATTCGACTAAACTAAGCTCGAAATGACAAACCAAATCTGTCCTAGGGCTCCTATAGTCATATACACAACTACAATCTTAGCTAAGAGAATTAACAAGCATAAATAAATATATACATATATGTATATACACACATGTGTATACACAATGCAAACAAAACCCAAATCTAACAAAAAGTGGTGTGTGCGTGTGTGTACTGGTGCTTACTGAAATAAGGTAAAATCTGAGATTAAAAACAGTAAAACGCAACCATGGAATTACTCAAAATAATATACTATTTATATACATATATACAAAGTAAGAAACTATATATATATATATATATATATATATATATATATATATATATATATATATATATATATATATATATATATATATTTATATATATATATATATATATATACACACACACACAAACGTTTAAATGGAAGATACGCAATGATGCGAGTTAAATAAAGATTCTAAAATCTGGAAATATATCTCCCTCGACCCATTTGCAATATATATACATTAGGAATGGGTTTCAACTAATTATATATATATATATATATATATATATATATATATATATATAAAATAAAATAAAATAAAAATATATATATATATATATATATAGTTAAATATATAGTTAAATATATATATTTAGTTAAATATATATATATATAGTTAAATATATGCATAAAGCTATATAGAAACACATATATTCATAAATGATGGAAAAATTATGAAACAAAGCCAAAGGTTGGTTCCCACGAATCTGAAATATCATATAAGTCCTGTAAACTCAGATTTAGAAGCTAAGAAGCTGAAAAATCAGAATATCATATTAATTCAAAAATCGAAAACTAAAGAAAAACAACCAAATTCACACAACGAACCAAAATCCAAAAGTACACCAAACGAACCCGCAAAACTTGGCATACATGCTGGCATCGATCCACGTAATGCATTCGTATACTCTCGGGTTCGAAATCGTGTCCGTGTCGTGTCCACAGAACGCGTTTCGGAATTTCCCGATACCGCATGGTACGCGTGCGTTCTCGCTCGTTTGAGCGCCGCACACGCAACGAAACGCCACGTGCTTGTGCACATAGCTGGGGTGGTCCTGGGGTAGGTCTAGGACATGATGACATGGCGACATGCCACCCGAAATGATGCATGCAGCCCCTGCACCCGCGCGGCCTGCAGCGCGCGTGCGCGCCCCCGTGCGCCCTCGTGCGCGTGGTTCCGGCCTCGCTGCTCCCTCGTCGGGCCTCGCCGCGACTCGGGGTTTGTCCTACGGGTCGTCTATGTCTAGGTCAACATGTTTCGGGTCCTGGAATGGGTCTTCGCTGCGTCGTGTGCGCGTACGAAGTCCGTCTCCGCGACAAAAATGACAGGATGAAAGCACAGTGGCTGAGCGGTGCACGCACGATTTCTCCGTGCTTGCTCAACTAACAGTCATGAAATTTTACGAGCATGAGGGCAGAGGTTGCCACCATGTGCTCACAAAATTTTACGCAAAAATATGCTCTGTGCATCGAGAAATCACACGCGGACAGCACGGCACGCACGGCCTCGTGCACGGGATCCGTGCACGTGCGTCCGTTGCCCGAACCGTCGCTGAAACGATGTCAAACCCAAATCCTTCTTCACAAAAATTTATCAAAATCATATTATCTAAACATCCATGAAGTCGAAAATGAAAAACAAGAACTTTCTATCCTAAGCGGTATTTCGTCGAACACGTGCCGTAAAGGACTGACCCGTGTCCGCTACCTCCATCAAACGAAGTCGAAATCCCACCAAATTTCATGGGCAAGACTAGGGCACCTATACGGATGCAAAAATGAAGAAAAAACTTGACTTAAAATGTTAGATTAGGATTTACCTGTTGAGTGTCAAAACTCAATGATCGGGGCTCCTCGGTTGTCGTGTCGGCCGATTTCCCTTCAGCAAAAACCTCCGTTTCCATATCAGAAATGCTCTAGCAGATCCTCCTCTCCTCGACGAGTGCAACAGAGCTTGTTTGGAAAGAAACGGACTCCGGATGAAGGAATTTTGAGTTTTGGAGAGATGGATCTCTTAGGGTTTCTTTGTGGAGGCTCCAAAATTTCACAAATGATGAAAAGAGGAGGGGGTGCTGCTGTGTTGGGTGGCTAAGGGGGTCTCTAGGGGTTAGGGTTTCACTTGGGCCAACTCCTTCTCAATTAGAAATGGGCCCAAGTCAAAAAGCTTAAAGGCCTACATGCAAAAAGGCTAAATAAATAAATAAGAGCCTTAAAAATAATCAAATGCATAAAAATAATTTCTAAAAAGAAAAACAACCATTCTAATGCATGGTTAGGCCCCTATACATGTCCACTAAGGTTAAACCAGTTGCTAGCACAATCAAGAGACAAGATATTCAGAGAATCACATAAAGGCCAAAATGGCTAAAATGACTAAAATCATCTAAACCACTCCAAAATAGAGATTAAAATCTAAATAAATTTTTTAATAACAAATTGTGAATTTAATTAAATTATTAGGCTTCTAATGAAGATTGACTAAGGTCAAACTACTAAGTCACCAGTCTACAATCAATCAAATCATACTGCAATCAATCTAATTAATAAATAGATAAAAATTCAAATAAAAATCATAAAATTAAAATAAATAACAATTACTAAAATATCATTGAAATTGAAAAGTGAGTGTGACAGGTTACAACCCCGCTCCTTATTTGGTTTACGGGTTGTAACTTAGTTACTGGAATAGTCCTTTAGTTATCTTATCGTTTATCACCCTATTTTCTCTAACTCATATTTTCGTTATACTCTATGTATTATGTGCTAATATGCTGGTTTTAGTTCTTAAGTGAAGCCTCCCTTGTGGCACTTATTCTTTCTGGGGTCTGACCCAGCTGGTTTTGTATGGCCATATTTTAAAGTAGCTTCCGAGGATCTCCCTGCCTTCCAGCCAGATGGTGAACACCAGACGTAATCTTGGCAACGAGTGGGTTTCTTATTTTGCTCTCCCACTTTATTGTAAATTATTCTTTTGAGGCATTTAGCCGTCGAGCAAGTGTTAGCTCGTGTTGAAACTTTAATCTCTGTCTGCCTACGGGTTGTTACATGATTGACAAATCCTAGGGTTGATCATGTATGACTTAAACTCTTGCTAGTCTTCGTATTTTGTATGACTAGATTCATGATCATCTGAATATGTAATATTTGGGATACCTTACTTTGTATGTCTGATGATCTTACATCTTGTAATAATTACTTGCTTGTTGAGATTGAGACACTAGGCTTATTCATGATCATAAGAGACTGTTGGCTTGTAGATAAACCCTCATGCATCTAGACAGCCGTGACCATATATCGAGGTAGAATATACTTTAATATACGTAGCTGGCTGTGTCTGTCCTCCGCTCTCCAGTATTCTGGTTCTGGAGCGTGACACGGTTTAAGTGGTGGCCCATGCAGGTCTTGTAAATCAAGATGTATAAGGATTTCACTGAATAGATGTCTCAATTAGTACTCGCCCTTCATCTCTACTCGTGTCTTCTAATCTTTCCGAAATCTTGACCTGATCACATGTTTATATCCTTGATCTATCATGGTCCTTCCTTATTGTTCTCCATGTCATTTTTTTAGCGACATTGTTCCTGGTCCTATCGATCAGCAATGGAGCGGCCTCCTGAGTTATACATTCCGGGGATCTAGAGCCTCCAGTTCAACCCGTCCAGCCTACAGAGCCTGATAATGGAACCCTGGTGGGGCTTATTAGGGAATTGTTTGCATCTTAAGATCGTCGGGGCGATGCCCTACACTAGACAGTACAAGATGCTATGGGCAGAGTTGGGTATCAAGGGAACAATACAGCCAACAACTTTAAGCGCCTGAACCCTCCTTTCTTTAACGGAACTGAAGATGCTATTGCTACTGATGTATGGCTTCAGGACACAGAGGTTATCCTGGAAGCAGCTAGGATTCCTGAGGATGAAAAGGTGGCCATTGTGCGCCTACAATTATTAGACTTAGCCCGCACCTGGTGGGTGATGCTAGCAGTGGGTTTGGCGACGCCTGTCTTATGGGCGGTATTCAGTAACAAGTTCCAGACCAAGTACTTTGACGCAGTAGCTCGATATGATATGCAACGAGATTCACTAACCTCAAGCAGATGGGAAGGACGGTTGATGGATATGCGGCCGAGTTTTCTAGACTTAGTCAGTTTGCTCCCACCTTGGTGGCAACCGAATTGGTCCGAGCCCAGCGATTCCATCAAGGACTCTACCTAGAAATTATTATATCATTGGAGCAGTTTGAGCACCAGACGTTTGATGTCTTCTTGCGAGCAACGAAGAGGTATAAGTATACTTCACAGAGGATTATAGATAGAAGCGGAGGACGAAAAAGGTCTCATGGGCAGATGTCCCAGTCATCAGCACCAGCCCCGGCAGCTAGGGCTTTAACAATTGGAGCTCCTCGGAGGGCGACCACAGTTTTGTCGGTTCAATACTCGACACCAACGTATCCTCAGCAGCAGAAGCAGTCTTCCGCAATGGGCTACTCTCATTGTGGGAAGTCAAGACATATAGTATCAGAATGTCGAAGAGCACAAGGATTGTGCTTGGCTTATGGGGGCACCGGACCACAAGATAGGGTCCTGTCCGAATAAAGCTAGTTCATCATCGTCAACCCTAACTAGTCCATCGGTTAGAGGTCCAGCACCAGTACAACAGCAGCAGTACCAGCCTCCGAGGTCGTTGCTGTCTCAGGCTCAATAGTATGCCCAGGTTCAGATTCAGAACAGGCAGAAAGGTCACCAGCAGAGGGGACTAGCACCAAGAGGACAAGGTCAAGCGATGGCTCTGACATGGTAGAAGAATTAGCATCAGGTGAGGTAGTGGTAGGTACAATTCTCATCAACTCTTTTCCAGCATCAGTATTATTTGATTCGGGTACATCATATTCATTTATGTCTACACGATTCGCAACACGGATAGGACTGGAGCCCGAGTCATTATCAGTAAGGCTCAATATACTTACTGGTAACGGTCTTGTAGGGGTAGATAGAGTCTATACCTCGTGTCGAATCGTAGTTAGCGGTAGAGAGTTTCCTGCTAGATTGATAGAATTTCCGATGGTCGACTATGATGTGGTCCTAGGAATGGATTGGTTGAAGGATCAATACGCAAGAATAGACTGCCATATTAGCAGGATTATTTTTGATATTCCAGGCGATCCAGAGTTTTCATTTTCCAGAGGCAAAGTAGAACCTTCTCCACTAGTATTGCAAATGGCAGTAGCAGAAGCAGTTCAATTTCCCAGAGTAGTAAAAGAGTTTCCTGATGTGCTTCCCGAAGAGCTTTCAGGTATGCTATCGGAGAGAGAGATAGAGTTCACTATCGACTTGATTCCATGGACGTCACCAGTGTCAGAGAGAGTCTACAGAATGGCACCATCAGAGTTGGAGATCCTGTACAAGATGATTGAATAACTTAGAACAAAGGGATTCATTCGTGCTAGTGGATTACCTTGGGGAGCCCCGATGCTTCTTGTGAAAAAAAGATGGTACGTCAAGATTATGTGTTATTTATCGTACCTTGAATTCTGTAACAATCAAGAATAGATATCCCCTACAAAGGATAGATGATTTATTTTGTCAACTCAGTGGGGTAGCAGTATTCTCGAAGATTGACTTGCGGTCAGGTTATCATCAGATCAGAGTCAGAGAGCAAGACATCCTGAAGACATCATTCTGATCTAGATATGGACATTGGGAGTTCCTTGTTATGCTATTAGTTAGAGTGACCAATGCGTGTGAGCACCCTGAATTTCGGGTTTATTTTTTTATTTTTTTATTTTTAATTTTCTGATTGATTTGGGTTCGATAAATAATTTTTCTGTTTATTTATCCTTAAGTGTGTTTTTCCATGCCTTTGATATTTGGAGTGTCAGGGATGTTCAACTCTGGAAATCTTATTCACGAGTTTTGGAGTGGACAAGATTACCTTCATGATGGTATATAGTGTCCCACACAAACTTGTTCCCTTGTGCTCTTTTTGCTTCGCTGAACTTCTGGTCGATTTCGACCATTTGATTATTAATTAATTTTTCTACTCTTTTCTTTGATCATTATTAGCACGTTACCGTGACTTTTAATTTGGGAGCGCAAGACCAGTCAGTTTCTTGAAACCAACTCCTCATTGATGATCTACTCGAGACGCTCGCCACCCATGACCTTCGTGTCCCACTCAGACACGCCATCTTGTGCTCCATTTGCTTTGCACAACTTTCTCGACACGTGACTCAATTTTATTTCACCCTACGGTATCGCATTTATCTTCCAACTTGATTTGTGGGTCTCCTGTCGACCAAAACCTGTCAGCCCCAACTATAGACATGGCCCACATTGAGCCTACTACCCGTCCGCCACTTGTGTCCCATTTATTGGAATCCTCATGTGCTACTTATTTTCCCATTATCATCAACACCTATTTTTAATTCAATTATTGTATAATGTCTGGTTTTGGATCCAATCCGGCTCCACTGAACCCAACCCCAGCTTTATTTTTCCTCTCTCATGACGCCCTCATATTTCTTGTCCAAAAATATCTAGTACTCATTTTAACTATTTTTTTATTATTAATAGAAATTTACATTGATTTTAATCCATTGGAATGACCAATTTTCCAATATTAATTCCTAGCCATTGATTCCCTCAATTAATCCCCGCCATCAATTTTCCCTTATTCATTTTTTCCCAACCCCCATAGCACCCACAGTGGCCGGCCCTAAAAAGTATGGAAAGAATCTTTTTTTCTCTCTCTTCCCTCTCACATTTATTCATCTCACTCTCTCTCTCTCTTTCTAAATTATTTTCTTCCCACACTCTCTTCACAAACAAACACAATAACAGCAGCAAACAACAACTTCTTTCCCACGCACATACAAACCCGACCACCCCTTCATCAACAGCCACCACATCATCCCTCCTCACTCCTGGCCCAGCCTTGCCATCGGCCACCGCCGACCACCCCACTGGCCCCCTTGGCCGTCGCGCCACCACCAATCTCCCATCTCCTCCTCCTACATAACCACCACCACCAATCAATATCACCCAAGCCACCTCCACCGCTACACAGCCGCAGCCCCGCCGTGCCATGGCAGCACCAGGGCGCCTCCGCCGGGCCAAGCGCGCAGTAGCAGTCGCGCCTCGCTGCAGTAGCAGCAGCGCACGGTAGCAACGGCCACAGCCGGCCGGAACGGCCATAGCCGGCCGGAACGGCCGCACGCACGCGCAGTTGAGCGCCGTCGTCGGCGACGTGGTCGCCGTGGCCGTGCCCCCATGGGCTGGGCCGTGCCCCCACAGCCGGTCGACGTGGTCGTCGTGGCGGTGCCCCCATTTTTTCCCAATCCGTTGCTCCCTCTCCGGCGCAACGTAGAGCCAATTCGTGCGTTTTGCACGACGTCCCGTCGTGACGCGCGCGGGATCGAGTTCATTTTGGCGTTCCATCGCAGCGACTTCGTACGCATTTTCCTGGAAATCCGACCGTTGGATCGGTGATTTCTTCGCTCCATCACAATCTCGGTATATCCACCTTCATTCATGTCAATATTTGTCCGTTAATTTTATCGTTTGATACATCAAAACCGGCCACCAAGTTGACCGTTTAAATGGTATTAATTTTGGACAGTTTCGCGGAGCCAACTTCGTCAGCTTGTATCTCCTCCACCGTAGCTTCTTTTGGCGTGCTATTAGTTCCTGTGCGAAGCTGGTATAACCCTCTTACTACCCCTCCAGTTTCGTTTCATTGTGAGCTTATTTGATTGGTTGAATTCGACGCCAAAGTTGGCCGTCCGAATTCGTAATTTCCAACTTGTAAAATTCTATTTTTGAACACGGGACTCCAGATTTCATTTCTGACACAACCATTAGATTCGCAGCATCGTTCTGGCATATTTTCATATAAAATTTGTTAGATTTGGAGAACGTGGGCCCGGGCACACATTTCGGTGCAAAGTGGGTCCCACATTCTGGGTCAACGGGACTTTTTGACGCCGGCTCATCGGAATCCAATTTCGGATATACCGTTGAGTTCGTATCATCATTTTGGACTCGTTGACATATAATTTGCTAGGTTTTTTTGGACATTGGATCGGGCACGTATTTCGGTGCAAGTCAGATACCAATATCCGAGTCAACGGATCATTTTGAGATCGGCTCATCGGAATCCAATTCCGGAGATACCGTTGAGTTCGTATCGTCATTCTGGTTTCGTGGATCATTTTGAGATCGGCTCATCGGAATCCAATTCTGGACTTGTTGACATGTAGTTTGCTGAGTTTTGAAAACTTTGGCTCCGGCACGCATTTCTGTGCAAATCGGAATTTCAAGTTCTGGTCAACGGACCAAATTGAGATCGGGTCAACGAAATCCAATTCTAGAGATACCGTTGGGTTCGTATCGTCATTCTGGTTTCGTGGACATATAATTTGCTATATTTTATAGACTTGTTTTCTTGTACGTTTTTCGGTGCAAAATGGCTCCGACACGGACACCGTTTTGACCTGAAATTACCTTTTTGCCTTTGTGTCCAAATTGGACCGATGGATAAGCTATCCTAGCTAATTTGACTATTCTGGACACGTTGGCGATGTTTATTTCATCATCCGACAATGTTTGTTGATAATTTCTCTGAGTTTAACCTTTTAATAATTAAGTAATAATTAATTCTTATAATGTTCGTATTTCGGGATTAGTACAATGAAACTGAGCTCAGTCAATTCTAGTAATCTTGCATCGCTAAAATTGACAAGATGGATACGTGGATCACCATAATAAGATTAATCAACTTTACCGTTGATCTTCTTATCTCGATTTGCGTGTCGTAAGTTTCGACGTACGAATAACGAAGTACACTTTATATCTTTAATAATTAGACTAGATTTGACCCTGTTTGACCAAGTTGACCAGTTGACCCAAAGTCAACTGTGAGTCAACGCTTGACCTAGTTTGACTAGATTATTGACCGGAGTTGACCTAGAGTTGTTTTGACTTAGAAGAACCTAGAATAAAATAGATTGTTTGTAGAGATTTATTTATTACAACTTGAACACCTTGTAACCTGTGTTGCTTTAAATAGGAATCTGTGGCTTCAGTTGGACCCCTTTACCTATCAGCTGTTCACGTTATCAGGCGAGTACATTCTCTGATCATTTCATATCCTGCTTAGAATTATTTCCTGCAGTAGATTACTTTACTTGTACTATCACGATGGTCACACGGATTGGTACTATATGGATCGTTTCTTGAGATGTTATCCTTAGGGAGCATCGGGTACTACATGTTCTGTGCGTTTCACTTACATGGCGTATCACTATGCTTCATTGGTTCTTTGATCACTTACGACATATACTCTTATGGTTGTAGAGTCTTCCTGGAATCTTACACTGTTGGGTTACCCCCAGAATCCCCATTTATGGGACTACTATGTATCACTGTTGGGTTACCCCCAGAATCCCCATTTATGGGACTACTATGTACCACCCTTCGGGGGCTACCACCCTTCGGGGGATTCCACCCTTCGGGGGCTTACCACCCTTCGGGGGCTGTTACATAGCATCATATAACATAACCTGGCTGGATCCTTGTGTATTGATTGGGGGTACGGGGGAGTATTACATGTTCATATTGTACTCTGACTTACTAGTCACTGCTAGTTCTCTATGTATAGTAGATATTTCTATTACAGTTCTCTCTCTATTTACATACTATTTTATTTCAGTACCTGTATCTTACTTTACTGTATGATTATATTTTCTAACCTGCTATGATCTGTTGAGATGTACTGTACTCGCTCCAGTCCTGACTGGACCCGTTTATAAATTTTACAGATAGCTTGGAGGTTGCCTGCTAGCCTAGAGGAGACACATTAGAGGATGTTAGATAGTTGTTTCAATTGTTTGGAGTTGTATTTACTTTGTGGATTACTGTATATGAGTTTGAGGTGTATTTCTGGGTTTTTGTATCTTAGACACTTAGACTTCTATCTCCTGTATTTCTTTTGGATTTCATGTTTTATCTATCCTTATCATGCTCTACCCTAGATGTGATTGAGACTGTATCTGTTATGTCACCCCCATTCGGGGAGTATAAACTGCTTGGCATTATAATGTTAGATGTTGTGACCTAGGACAGCGTTCTACCGTCGACACTGCGGCGTAGGCTGGGCGTTGTTACGTTCTCGTACCCAAACAGTGGGTGCGGGTCGTGACACATTTTTAGTGGTGGCCCATGCAAGTCGAGTTTATGTAGTGGTATTCGAACTTGAGTACCACTACAGCCTGCAGTAGGATTAGGATATATTTTGAAGGTACTCAATCACAGTTAGGAACCCTTAAGAGATTCCTGGGACGACCCTTGAGAATCTTATTTTAACTTCGATTTGAAAACTCTCTTTTTCCCTGATTATTTTATCTTTATTTTCTGTTGTTGAATTTGATGGATTATTGTTGAATTTGGGTTTATATTTATTGATTTTGATGGAAGATTGTTGAATTTTGAATCTTGTCGATTAGCTGTAGCATCCGAGTTTGTATTTATATGATTGAAGGATTTTGTTCATTTTTGAGTTTAATGTTCGTTGATAAATTTGATTTGATTTTTGGGTATTCATTGTTGATTTAATTTAATTTTTGGCAAGATGAAATTATATGGACTAGGTCATCTATGTCATGGAATCTAGTCTTCTATAGTCACATTAGCCAGCATAGTGAGGACATATAGTCTGACTCTGGATATATTTCTCGGGTGTAGGAATTTAAGGTTTTCGCAGCCAAGCTAGCGGCACCGCAAAAATGTTAAATACCATGATTCTAGAGATATGTGCATAAGTCAAGGGCTCTGTGATTATCGTAGCCTTGCTTACTAGTATGACGAGGATTTAGAGTACCATGATTGTGGATAGACGCATATGATTATCAGATTGTACCTTAATTATTTTCGAACATGTTTTCTCTACTTTGTTTCAGTCCTTCAAAAAAAAGGGGAATTATTAATTGTTTTGTTTTGTTTTGCTTCTCATTATTTAGCTTAGGAGTAACTTTAGCTATTTTATAAACCTTTGTGTAACTTCTTCTACAGATTTCTTCTTAAATACAATGAATCGATAATTTTGCTAGACTTTACCTTGGATTTGATATTTTAACTCTGGATTTCAAAATGGTTCTTCTTTAAACAGATAAGCAAAACAGATTTTATCGTTATTTCTTTCTTGTTATTATTCTTTTATTAATAATAATAAAACTGTCTTGGTTACGTCAATCACCTGCTTTGCAATCATGGTAGGAATTTAAATGTTAGTCTTAACGTAGAATTAATTTTAAATTGGGACATGAGAATGCATATGAACATATATATGGAAGACACTTTGCCTGATACATATACATGCTACGTTTGATTTCCACCTATCTGAATAAATATTAATATGTTCTTGATGTTAATTTCCAAACCCCAATATTTCTGGTTTTCTGCCTTCTAGTTTAAATTCGTAATTCAAATACAGATTTCATGTTATTAGTTTTGTCTACATAACTGCACATGTATGATATCTACAAGGTTTCAATTTTTAGAGAAATTGGTGAAGTTATGTTGAATTTGTCAATCTGAGACTGTGTACATATTTAACCCTTGATACGGGATTTTAAATGTTAGTTCAATTGTTGTTTTAAATGTAATATTAGAGCTGTGTACATTGTTGTTGTAGGGATATAATGTTAGATTTCATGTTCTTACATGTTAGTTTGTGATAAACATTGAGTTGGTTTTGATGTGCAAATTTCTCTAAAATCCTGAAAACTAGTTACATGTTAACATTTTTACATTGATTTCCATGTTTAGTTCAATTTCAGATTTAACATGTAATATTGAACTGTATGCGTAGATAAATGTATGGATAGTATGTTAGGGTCTCATTCTATTATGTTAGGATAATTGAAGCATTGAGTTAGTTGTGACGTTCAAAACCCTAAAATCTGAGACTGCATTATGTTAATATTTTACTGCTTTAAATGTTAGCTTATTTTCAGATTTTGTATGTAAATGCTGAACTAAAATCGGATTTAACCTTTCAATGCTAAGCTATACTCTGTACAAGGACACACACACCCTGACTTAGTATACACTGCCATGTAAACCTAACCTTCCTCTCTATGTTATGATCATGTATCTATATAGATATATATAGAGTTTATACGTATATGTTATAATGTATATAGATAAATAACTAAATCTCTACCTCTTTATATATATGTATAAGGTTAGTCATGCATGTTATAAGTAAATAAGTTGCGTATTGTAGATTGTTTAACCAATATGCCATGATTAGTGTAACTTGATAGCCGTTGTTTTGAAACCCAAATCCGCATATACAATTTCATGTATATTTCACGTACACACACGCCTAATATCTAACCATATGAACATGTCCCTATACACATAATGCTAGTTTTTCCTCTCTAACGCTCTCTCTCTATACATATATTGTGATTGGATTTCAATGCAAGTGGTTTTCAATTCCTTAAATTTTGAATTTGATTTTTCTGTACCTTTTTATAGATAATTGGTAGTTGCCTTTATTTTATTTTAATAAGTACCAGTTTTTATATAGGATGGTAGACTGCCTTACAGTTTTGATGGTTTGTTGTTTCTGTAACTTCTCTAGTTTAGCACCCTAGATTGCTTGTGTGTTTCGATATCCTATGACCGTTTTGGTATTAGCACGACTAGTATACCAAGATGAGACTTCCACTACCACCGTATGCCATGACCCTGTATGTCGTCCTTTTTGATGGTATGATTTGTTTGAGTTCTGAGACTTGATTGTGGGGGTTTGACCTAGAAGGAGTATGAACATTTTAATTTTGAGGACAAAATTTTTATAAGGTGGGTAGGATGTGAGCACCCTGAATTTCGGGTTGATTTTTTATATTTTTTTATTTTTAATTTTCTAATTGATTTGGTTTCGATAAATAATTTTTCTGTTTATTTATCCTTAAGTGTGTTTTTCCATGCCTTTGATATTTGGAGTGTCAGGGATGTTCAACTCTAGAAATCTTCTTCACGAGTTTTGGAGTGGACAAGATTACCTTCATGATGGTATATAGTGTCCCACACAAACTTGTTCCCTTTTACTTTTTTTGCTTCGCAGAACTTCTGGTCGATTTAGACCATTTAATTATTAATTAATTTTCCCACTCTTTTCCTTGATCATTATTAGCACGTTACCGTGACTTTTAATTTGGGAGTGCTAGACCAGTCAGTTTCTTGAAACCAACTCCTCATTGATGATCTACTCGAGACGCTCATCACCTATGACCTTCGTGTCCCACTCAGACACGCCATCTTGTGCTCCATTTGCTTCGCACAACTTTTCCGATACGTGACCCGATTTTATTTCACCCCACGGTGTCGCATTTATCTTCCAACTTGATTTGTGGGTCTCCTGTCGACCAAAACCTGTCAGCCCAAACAATGGACATGGCCCACATTGAGCCTACTACCCATCCGCTACTTGTGTCCCATTTATTGGAATCCCCATGTGCTACTTATTTGCCCATGATCATCAACACCTATTTTTAATTCAATTATTGTATAATGTCCAGTTTTGGATCCAATTCGGCTCCAATGAACCCAACCCCAGCTTCATTTTTCCTCTCTCATGACGCCCTCATATTTCTTGTCCAAAATATCTAGTACTCATTTTACCTATATTTTATTATTAATGGAAATTTACATTGATTTTAATCCATTGGAATGACCAATTTTCCAATATTAATTCCTAGCCATTGATTCCCTCAATTAATCCTCACCATCAATTTCCCCTCATTCATTTTTTCCCAACCCCCATAGCAGCCACAGTGGCCGGCCCTAAAAAGTATGGAAATAATCTTTTTCTCTCTCTCTTCCCTCACATTTATTCATCTCACACTCTCTCTCTCTTTCTAAATTATTTTCTTCCCACACTCTCTTCACAAACAAACACAATAACAGCAGCAAACAACAACTTCTTTACCACGCACATACAAACCCGACCATCCCTTCATCAACAGCCACCACATCATCCCTCCTCACTCCTGGCCCAGCCTTACCGTCGGCCTCCGCCGACCACCCCACTGGCCCCCTTGGCCGTCGTGCCACCACCAATCTCCCATCTCCTCCTCCTACATAACCACCACAACCAATCAACATCACCCAAGCCGCCTCCACCGCTACACAGCCGCAGCCCCGCCGCACCATGGACGCACCAGGGCGCCTCTACCGGGCCAAGCGTGTAGTAGCAGTCGCGCCTCGCTGCAGTAGCAGCAGCGCACGGTAGCAACGGCCACAGCCGGCCGGAACGGCCGCAGGCACGCGCGGTTGAGCGCCGTCGCCGGCGACGTGGTCGCCGTGGCCATGCCCCCACGGGCTGGGCGAACTCCAGCGACCCTCCCTGGGTCCGCTGCTCCCTCTCCGGTGCGACGTAGAGCCGATTCGTGCGTTTTGCACGACGTCCCGTCGTGATGCGCGCGGGATCGAGTTCATTTTGGCGTTCCGTCGCAGCAACTTCGTGTGCGTTTTTCTAGAAATCTGACCGTTAGATCGGCGATTTATTTACTCCGTCACAATCTCGGTATATCCACCTTCATCCCTGTCAATTTTTGTCCGTTAATTTTATCGTTTGATATATCAAAACCGGCCACCAAGTTGACCGTTTAAATTGTATTAATTTTGGACAGTTTAGTGGAGCCAACTTCGTCAGCTTGTATCTCCTCCATCGCAGCTTCTTTTGGTGTGCTACCAGTTCCTGTGCGAAGCTGGTATAACCCTCTTACTACCCCTCCAGTTTCGTTTCATTGTGATCTTGTTTGATTGGTTGAATTCGCCGCCAAAGTTGGCCGTCCGAATTCGTAATTTCCAACTTATAAAATTCTATTTTTGAACACGGGACTCCAGATTTCATTTCTGACACCACCAATAAATTCGTGGCATCGTTCTGGCATGTTTTCATATAAAATTTGTTAGATTTGGAGAACGTGGGCCCGGGCACGTATTTCGGTGCAAAGTGGGTCCCACATTCTGGGTCAATAGAACTTTTTGACGCCGGCTCATCGGAATCCAATTCCGGATATACCATTGAGTTCATATCGTCATTTTAAACTCGTTGACATATAATTTGCTAGATTTTGGTGGACATTGGATCGGACACGCATTTCGGTGCTAGTTAGATACCAATATCCGGGTCAACGGGTCATTTTAAGATCGGCTCATCGGAATCCAATTCCGGAGATACCGTTGAGTTCGTATCATCATTCTGGACTTGTTGACATGTAGTTTGCTGAGTTTTGAGAACTTTGGCTCCGGCACGCATTTTCGTGCAAACCGGAATTTCAAGTTCTGGTCAACGGACCAAATTGAGATCGGATCAACGAAATCCAATTCTGGAGATACCGTTGGGTTCGTTTCATCATTCTGGTTTCGTGGACATATAATTTGCTATATTTTATAGACTTGTTTTCTTGCACGTTTTTTGGTGCAAAACGGCTCCGACACGGATACTGTTTTGATCCGAAATTACCTTTTTGCCCTTGTGTCCAAATTGGACCGATGGGTAGGCTATCCTAGCTAATTTGACTATTCTGGACACGTTGGCGATGTTTATTTCATCATCCGACAACGTTTGTTGATAATTTCTTTGAGTTTAACCTTTTAATAATTAAGTAATAATTAATTCTTATAATGTTCGTATTTCGGAATTAGTACAACGAAACTGAGCTCAGTCAATTCTTGTGATCTCACATCGCTGAAATTGACAAGATGGATACGTGGATCACCATAATAAGATTAATCAACTTTATCGTTGATCTTTTTATCTCGATTTGCGTGTCGTAAGTTTCGACGTACGAATAACGAAGTACACTTTATATCTTTAATAATTAGACTAGATTTGACCCTGTTTGACCAAGTTGACTAGTTGACCCAAAGTCAACTGTGAGTCAACGTTTGACCTAGTTTGACTAGATTATTGACCGGAGTTGACCTAGAGTTGTTTTGACTTAGAAGAACCTAGAATAAAATAGATTGTTTGTAGAGATTTATTTATTACAACTTGAACACCTTGTAACCTGTGTTGCTTTAAATAGGACTCTGTGGCTTCAGTTGGACCCCTTTACCTATCAGCTGTTCAGGTTATCAGGAGAGTACATTCTCTGATTATTTTATATCCTGCTTAGAATTATTTTCTGCAGTAGATTACTTTACTTGTACTGTCACGATGGTCACACGGATTGGTACTATATGGATCCTTTCTTCAGATGTTATCCTTAGAGAGCATCGGGTACTACATGTTCTGTGCGTTTCACTTACATGGCGTATCACTATGCTTCATTGGTTCTTTGATCACTTACGACATATACTCTTATGATCGTAGAGTCTTCCTGGAATCTTACACTGTTGGGTTACCCCCAGAATCCCTATTTATGGGACTACTATGTATCACTGTTGGGTTACCCCCAGAATCTCCATTTATGGGACTACTATGTATCACTGTTGGGTTACCCCCAGAATCCCCATTTATGGGACTACCATGTATCACTGTTGGGTTACCCCCAGAATCCCCATTTATGGGACTACTATGTACCACCCTTCGGGGGCTACCACCCTTCGGGGGCTTACCACCCTTCGGGGGCTGTTACATAGCATCATATAACATAACCTGGCTGGATCCTTGTGTATTGATTGGGGGTACGGGGGAGTATTACATGTTCATATTGTACTCTGACTCACTAGTCACTGCTAGTTCTCTATGTATAGTAGATATTTCTATTACAGTTCTCTCTCTGTTTACATACTGTTTTCTTTCAGTACCTGTATCTTACTTTACTGCATGATTATATTTTCTAACCTGCTATGATTTGTTGAGATGTACTGTACTCGCTCCAGTCCTGACTTGACCCGTTGATAAATTTTACAGATAGCTTGGAGGTTGTCTGCTAGCCTAGAGGAGACACATTAGAGGATGTTAGATAGTTGTTTTATTTGTTTGGAGTTGTATTTACTTTGTGGATTACTGTATATGAGTTTGAGGTGTATTTCTGGGTTTTTGTATCTTAGACACTTAGACTTCTATCTCCTGTATTTCTTTTGGATTTCATGTTTTATCTATCCTTATCATGCTCTACCCTAGATGTGATTGAGACTGTATCTGCTATGTCACCCCCATTCGGGAGTATAAACTGCTTGGCATTATAATGTTAGATGTTGTGACCTAGGACAGCGTTCTACCGTCGACACTGCGGCGTAGGCTGGGCATTGTTACGTTCTCGTACCCAAACAGTAGATGAGGGTCATGACAATGCGCCTCCTGTATTCATGGACCTCATGAATCGTATCTTCATGCCCTATTTGGACCAGTTCGTGATAGTGTTCATAGACGACATCTTAGTCTATAACAAGAATGAGGCAGAGCAAGAGCAGCATCTCCGTGTAGTTCTTCAGATACTCAGGAAATACCAGTTGTACGCGAAGTTCTGTAAGTGCAAATTTTGGCGGGATCGTATTTCGTACTTAGGTCACATCATCACCAGAGATGGAGTGGAAGTGGACCCCCAGAAGATAGTGGCTATAAAGACATGGCCAGTACCTAGCACCGTCGTAGAAGTTCGAAGTTTCCTAGGATTGGCTGGCTATTACCGACGGTTTGTGTCAGACTTTGCTCGGATTTCAGCACCCCTGATGCAGTTGACCCGGAAGGATGTGTAGTTTGCTTGGACAGCAGAATGTCAGAGTTTATTTGAGAAGTTGAAGCAAAAATTGATGACGGTCCCCATTCTCACGCTTCCAGATGGGACTGAAAGATTTTCAGTTTATTGTGATGCTTCCGGCAGAGGATTGGGATGCGTCTTGATGCAGCATGGTAAGATAGTAGCTTATGCGTCACGTCAGCTTCGTGATCATGAAAGGAAATACCCAACCCATGACTTGGAATTAGCAGCGGTGGTTTTCGTACTCAAGTTGTGGAGGCATTATTTGTATGGAGATCAGGTGGAGATTTTTATCGACTACAAGAGTCTTAAGTATGTGTTTACTCAGAAGGATCTTATCATGCGTCAGAGAAGATGGCTAGAGTTACTGGTGGATTATGACATCAACCTGCAGTATCATCCGGGGAAGGCCAATGTAGTTGCAGATGCGTTAAGCAGAAGAGCAGAACTTATTTTCTAACTGCACAGCCAGAGTTATTAGCAGATCTTTAGAAGATGGGAATAGAAGTAGTTCTTTCTACCAATGTGGCGTTGATAGCCAGCATGCAAGTTCAGTCCAGCATAGTTGAGAGGATCAAGATGGCGCAATCAACAGATTCTAAGCTTCAACAGCTCAGAGCAGAGTGTGAAGCAGGATAAAGACCAGAGTTATGTATTCACGAAGATGGTACTCTCCAACATAGGAGGCGTCTTTGTGTACCCAGTGGTGATATCAAACATGAGATTATGGCAGAGGCTCACAGTTCTAAATATTCAATTCATTCCGGTGGCACGAAGATGTACCGAGACATCCGTCAGCATTTCTGCTGGAATGGCATGAAGAGGGAGATAGCCCGGTTTGTCTCTCATTGTTTATTTTGCCAATAAGTTAAAGCTGAACATCAGAGACGAGCTGGACTTCAACCTTTATCGATCCCAAAATAGAAATGGGAGCACATTACCATGGATTTTGTATCTGGGTTACCTAAATCTCCAGCTGGGAGAGATGCTATCTGGGTTATCGTTGATCGTCTCATGAAGATAGCTCATTTTCTTCCCTTCAGAATTGGTCAGTCGACGGATCAACTTTCAGAGATGTACCTCAGCAGATAGTTAGATTGCATAGAGTACCAGTCAATATTATATCCGACAGAGATTCAAGATTTACATCGCACTTTTGGCGGAGTCTTTAGGAGAGCTTGGGGACTCGTCTCAAGTTTAGTTCAGCTTATTATCTACAGACAGATGGTCTGTCAGAACGCACGATTCAGACACTCAAAGATATATTGCGATCTTGTACGCTAGACTTTGGTGGTTCGTGGGAAGATCACCTAGACCTAGTGTAGTTCTCCTATAACAACAGTTTCCAGGCCAGTATCCAGATGGCACCCTTTGAAACACTATACGACAGAAAGTGCAGATATCCGTTAGCATGGAACGATGTAGGCGAGAGGCAGATGCTTGGTCCAGAGATGGTTACGCAGACTATCGAGGTGGTCCGACAAGTTAGAGATCATCTTCGAGTTGCATAAGATCGTCAGCGCCATTGGGCCGATTCTCATCGGTGCCCTCTTGAGTTTTCTATCGGCGACCACGTATTCCTTAGGATCTCGTCTACTCATGGCGTCATTCGATTCGGCGTACGAAAAAAGCTTAGTCCTAGGTATATAGGGTCGTTCGATATCCTTGAGCGAGTAGGTGATGTGTCCTATCGTCTCGCTCTTTCGCCGTCGTTACGTGAGGTACATGACATTTTCTATGTATCCCAATTGCGACGGTATATCCCGGATCCGAGCCATATCCTTGATCATTTAGAATTGGTCGTTGGTACCAACCTTTCGTATGAGGAAAGGCCTATATCCATATTAGACCAAAGAGAGAAGGTACTCAAGAACAAGACTATTAGTTTAGTCTGTGTTGCTTGGGGCCATCATTCTTTGGGTGAGTCAACGTGGGAACGAGAGGATGATATCCGATCGCGATATCCACACCTGTTTGACTCATAAAGTATAATGTCTTTCTTATGCCTTATGTTTTTACTTCCTTGTTTGCATAAATGACTGCTTGATTGACTGCTATTCGTAGATTGTGTATGATCAGTATAGCTTGTCCCGACATCTCTAGCCTCTTAATTAAATTTCGAGGACGGAATTCTTTTAAGGTGGGTAGAGTTATCACTTTCGTTTTCCGTTATACATATTTTTAGGATACGTATACGGATTTCTGACAATTGTCAGGTGGCCCCTATTTTGACTTATATTGGTTAGCTTAGCCTTGGTTTAATCTTGACTGGATTGGTTCAACTTGGTTCAACATAACTTGACTTGGCTTGGCTTGGTTTAAGATGGAGAGATTTTGTATAAAAACCAACTACTTCTCTCTCCTCCATTATTTACATTTATTTCTTCATTTACTTCTTCTTCTTCTCCCTTACTCCTCCTACCTACTAAGCCCTAGGCAAGTGCAACTTACTTCATGATGGATCTCAAGTTTTATTGTTCCATTCTCTTCCTTACTTGATTCTAAGCCTCTTTAGAACTTGACATTTTTGGGTTTGATGGATGGATTCTTGAAGATCTAAGTTTGTAACTTTTTCAGTTTTTCATGGTTTTGATCTCTGAAACTTAGGTATTTTCGAGATCTAATGGTTCCACGTTGTAGGGAATTCAATTCTACCCAATTTTGGCTTTTTAACCGCTTGATTTCGATTTCGTATGAGCAAGTTATGCCATTTTTCGTGTTCATGGGTTCCCACACCTTTTGGTGCTGTCGGGAAGATGAACAGTGTCGTGCGCAGTGTCTTCGATACCGTGCGCTCGCGTGCCGTGCTTGCGGATAACGTGCGCCGTGGGTAATTTTGCCCGGCGTGCAATGCACAACTTGTGCGGCCGAACGACCGTGCGATTTCTGTCGCGCGTCGTGCTTGCTCGCAACGTGCGCTGTGGACGATTTTGTCCGCACGCAACGCACAATTTTTGCGGCAGCACACCCGCGCGCCCGTGCAATTTTTTGCCGCGTGCCGTGCTTGCGTACAACGTGCGCTGTGGGCGATTTTGCCCGCGCGCAACGTGCAACTTGCGCGGCCGCGCGAACGCACGCTCGTGTAATTTTCTGCCGCGCGCCCGCGTGCCGTGCTTGCGCACAACTTGCACCGCGGGTGAGTTTGCCCGCATGCAACATACAACTTACGCGGCTGCACGCCCGTACGATTTTCTGCCACGCAACGTGCACCGTGCTTTCGCACAAAGTGCGCCGTGGGCAGTTTTGCTCGCACAACTTGCGCGCTGGTCACTCCAAATGACTGTTTTTGCCTCTTTGAGCTGTTTTGTAGCTAAAATAATGAAAAACTCAAAACATAAAAGCTGTAGATCTTTTCTTTGGTTTCAAGAATATGTTACTAGCTATTTTGTGCAAGTTTCTCTCAGTCAGGTTAATGTAAGGATATAACACGATAGTGGCCTGTTAAAGCGCACTCTTAACAAGTAACTAGTAGCATGATAATTCTTGATAGTGACCCGTCATGGTGCACTCTTGACAAGTAACTTGACATGATAATTCTTGATGGTGGTTCGTTGTGACGCACTCTTGACTTGATAAGTAACCTAACATGGTAATCTTGATATGCTATTGCGACGGCTATCTTGACTTGCTAAGTAACTCTTGTCTTGACATCGTGGGTGTTTGTGATTGTATAAGCTACATGTCTCGTCTTGTATCATGTCTAGGACATAGATTTCGGGTTACCACGGTCACGAATTCATACCAAATCTGACTAGGATAATGACTAGATTGATCAAGTAGTCCATGAAGAGATTTCCCAGCTACAGGCAGTCCCGTTATCTGGGCGCTTTAATTGGACTTGTAGCCTGCCGTCGAATAGGGCACATTTCCAGCACACTGTCATGTGTTGCACCCCCAAGTCACCTAATCCAACTCTCTCAACTTGCAACTGGATAACCTGGATTATGTCTGCAGGGCTTGTGGCTGTTGGAACATCTCAATGCATCTTGTTGGTAACTAGGCTTGTGATAACCCTAGTTAGTTAAAGTATCAAGACGTACTCATTGCTTCACCATGATTGATGGATAGAATCTAGTATAGTCTTGCCTAGACATGGTCAATACATGGTTACTTCAGCCCGTTACTATTATGCTTTACTTATTCGATAATTGGTTAGAGACTAAGTTCTGTTCAGATGAAGGGTTACAACCCCGGTCCTTATTTGGTTTATGGGTTGTAACTTGGTTACTGGAATAGTCCTTTAGTTATCTTATCGTTTATCACCCTGTTTTCTCTAACTCATGTTTTTTGTTATCCTCTTTGTATCATGTGCTAGTATGCTAGTTTTAGTTCTTAAGTGAAGCCTTCCTTGTGGCACTTGCTCTTTTCGGGGTTTGACCCAGCTGGTTTTGTATGACCAGATTTCGGAGTAGCCCCCGAGGATCTTCCTGTCTTCCAGCCAGATGGTGAACACCAGACGTAATCTTGGCAACGAGTGGGTTTTTTATTTTGCTCTTCCACTTTATTGTAAATTATTCTTTTGAGGCATTTAGCCGTCGAGCAAGTGTTAGCTCGTGTTGAAACTTTAATCTCTGTCTGCCTACGGACTGTTACATGGTTGAAAAATCCTAGGTTCGATCATGTATGACTTAAACTCTTACTAGTCTTCGTATTTTGTATGACTAGCTTAATGATCATCTGAATATGTAATGTTTGGGATGCCTTACTTTATATGTCTGATGATCTTACATCTTATAACAATTACTTGGTTGTTGAGATTGAGACACTAGGACATATGCCCTCAGCCTGCCTATCGGGGATCAAAATCTCCTCAAGGATATATGCTTCACAAATAGAACCCTCCACCTGTGCCTTATTTTTTACCTTCCTCTTGAGGTGGTTCAACTGTCGCTCGAACGAGTACATCCAACGATAACCGACAGGTCCAGCAACAAGAGCCTCATGGACAAGATGAATCGCCAAATGCTCCATTGAGTCGAAGAATGTAGGAGGAAAAACTTTCTCAAGTTTGTAAAGTGTTACCACAATGTCCTTCTCTTGCTTCTCTAAACGATCGATGAGCAACTTGCTAGAACATAGATCTCTGAAGAATATGCTAAGCTCTGTTAATGGATCCTAGACTATCGGCGGTAATAATTCCCAAAATGCAACAGGAATTAACCTCTCCATGAATACGTGGCAATCGTGGCTCTTAATTCCGGTCAGTTTACACTCCTTTATGTCGACACATCTTCTTAGATTAGAGGCGTATCCGTCCGAAAATTTCAAGTCATGGATCCATTTACAAAGTCTCACTTTGTCCTCCTTGACCAGCGAGTAGATTGCTTTAGGCCGCAAAAGCTTTCCCTTCTCGTTGTCTATCATGTGCAATGTAGGGCGTCTGTATATTTCGGCTAAGTCCAACCTGGCATTCTGATTGCCTTTTGTCTTTCCCTTGACGTCCATTACAGTATTAATTATGTTATCAAACACGTTCTTCTCGATATGCATGACGTCAAGGTTATGTCTAATCAGATTTGTGCTCCAACATGGCAGATCCCGAAATATACTCCTTTTGGTCCAGTTATGATCTTCGCCAAATCCCTCGCAACGGCTCCTCGTTGTAGGATCTTCAATAGCACTTGAGATTTTTTTTACTTGCTCCCATGTGTCCTCTTCGGACCACATTGGCGGTGGATCATCATTCTCCATAGCTCCGGCACGAAAAACAGTTTTATTCCTACGGTACGGATGGTCTTTCGGCAAGAAATATCGGTGACAATCAAAGAAGCATGACTTTCCTCTGTGTCTCAAACGAAAAGCCTTAGTGCGGTCCATGCAATACGGACATGAAAGCCGACCATTGTGCTCCATCTAGATAGCATTCCATAAGCCGAAAAGTCGTTGATTATCCACATTGGTGCTGTCCGCATCTGAAAATTCTATTTTTTCGAAGCATCATACGTGTACGCCCCTGTTTTCCATAGCTGCTTCAGCTCATCTATCAACGGCTGTAAGTACATGTCGATGTTCCTCTTCGGGTTGTTTGGACCGAGGATGATAATAGTTAAGAACATGTATGGTGTCTTCATGCACATTCAAGGCGGTAGGTTGTACGGAGTGAGGATTACCGGCAAGCATGAATATTAGGAGCCTGAAAGTCCAAATGGGGTGAAACCATCAGAGTAGAGCCCCAACCTTACATTACGCACATCAGAAGCAAAATTAGGATATGCTCGATCGAAGTGCTTCCACGCTTCTCCATCAGATGGGTGATCCAACACTCCTTCCATCTGTTGTCGCTTGTGCCAACTCATATTTTTGGCAGTCTCTTTCACCATGAACAACCTCTGCAACCACGGTGTCAACGACAAGTAGTGCATTGAAGCAGTCGGCCTTCTAGACTTGCCTGCAGCAGTTGGCTTGTAGCGATCAGCACCACAGAATCCACACACTTCTGCATCCTTGTGATCTTTGTAGTAAAGCATGCATCCTTTCTGACAGCAATCGATCTTCTCGTATCCCATCCAGAGGGATCTCACCATCCTCTTAGAGTGGTAGAAGTCTTTCAGTAACTTGGCACCCTCCGGCAAGATATCTGTAATCAAATCGAGCACTCTATTGTAGCATTCTTGCGACATGTTAAAGTCGGATTTTATGCTCAAGAGCCGAGTGATCACCTCTAACGGTGAATGGTCCTCACAACCAGGGTACAAAGGAGTCCTTGCATTCTCCAACAACTCCATGAACTTTGCGGCATCGGATTTCGGTGCCTCCTCAGTTGCATCACGATTGTATGGATCGAAACTACGCCCCGCGGTGTCGAAGACCAAGTTCACGTACTCGTTGTCGACACCAGTTCTGTTGTGGACATTCATATAAGGCTCCACATATGGCTCCGCTTGGAATGCTAAAGGTACAAGCTCTCCGTGTGCGGTCCACTGGTAGTAATTCGGAAGGAAATCCTTTGTGTATAAGTGATACATCACATCCAATTCTGGTTGAAACTTTATGTTCTGACATTTTGCACACGGACACTTAATGTCCATGCCGTCTATGGATTAAGGAAATGCCTTCGCGAATTGGAGAAATTGTTATACTCCAGCGATGTATTCATCTCGCACGCTGCACCTGTCATCTCGAATGCGGTTGTACATCCACGAACGGTCTCGCAGATACATGTATATAGCCATTTCTAGTTATCTGTAAATATGAATAAACTTTAAAACTGAAACGAATATACTACATACTACATACATACATATATACTGTGAGCCCCTTCGGGGCCCAACCCCGAGCAACAGACCCCCCCACCCCACGAGCAGCAAGAAGGTCCTAATCTGAGCCCATCGTCGAACCCGATGAGCCGACGTACGGCCATGACTCGGGGGCATCGTGTGGCACGAATTCGGGTGCCCTCCTGTTATCGTACGAGGGAACAAGGACGTATCAGATCATCCGCAATGTGGCTCTGGTTAGGGTTAGGGTTAGCTAGGGCCAGGGTTCGGGACGTCGGAGAGGGACGATAGGCTCGTTCGGTCGGCACCGCAACACCCCTAACCAAGGTTCAAAATCTAGGTAACTGAATCGTTATCGGATGATTCCTATGAGTATCGGGATCAGGGGTATCGGCACTATCGATGGTTTCGAATCGGAGTATCAGATTTTTCGGTGTCGAAAATAAATAATTATTAGTAAATTATCATATTTTTGATTGAGTGAAATAGAGTCACCCTTATCGATTCCTTTACATACGATAGATAAGATTTCCTCTTTTACATGCTTTTAGTAAATTATCGGATAATATCGGGTATTGGTCAGTATCAGATCGGGACATTCTAAACAAAATCTGTATCGGCAGTATCGGATCGGCATCATATGCAATGATATGTAACCCTAACCCTCACCCCCTCCCCTTTCCAGCCCCCCCTCACGCCCCTGCCCCTCCCCTCCCTCCACCCCTAACCCTAACCCGAACCCTCCAGCCCCCCTCCCCTCCCAGCCCCCCCACCCCCTGCCCCTTTCCTCCATAACCCCTAACCCTAACCCGAACCCTAACCCGAACCCCCCAGCCCCCCTCCTCCCTCTGCCCCTTCTCCCTCTACCAACCCTAACCCTAACCCGAACCCTAACATACCCCCAGCCCCCTCCTCACCCCCAGCCGCCCTCACCTTCGCTGCCCCTCCCCCCAGCCACTCTCCACTCACCACCCAACCACACGCATCCCCCCTACCCCTCCCCTCCAGCCACCCCCACTCCCAACCACCCACACTCCCTGTCCCTCCCCCCGAGCCACCCGTACCCGTCCAACCACCCACAACCAAAATAAAGAGAGAGAGGGGAGTTACGTACCGGAGAGGGAGGAGATTCCGCCGCGACGGAGGAGAAAGTGAGGAGAGAGAGAGAGAGTAAAAATGGGGGAAAATGAATCGGAGGGAATTTTAATTAAAAATTAGCGACGTGAGGAACGTTGCAAAATTCGTCGCTATTAGTGACATAATGGCGACGTTTAGCGACGAAAAGCTCATTTAATTAATATATGTTGCTGGCACGTCGCTATTTTTGTCGCTAATAGCGATGATTAGCGACATTTTACGTAAACATCGCTAATTTGAAAAATTTAGCGACGTTTTCACTAACGTCGCTAAATTACGTTGCTAATAGAGCAGATTTTAGTAGTGATGCCTCATACTCACAAGAACACAACACATAGGTCTTTCCCTAACCAAGTGCATACACAAAAAGGTCCTTTCAAAAGGAAAAAAAAACTTTACACATCATGCTTTCTACTATCATTACCACAACACTCAGGTGAAAACTCGTAATCATACTAGGACCTCTCATACACTTTGTCACTCACCCTCCTCTAGACTTATCACACCTATGGGGTGCCACTATTGTGGTCTTCTTGGACACACTTCTTACTATTGTCAAATGAGAAAACATGTTGATTTGAGAATATTTAAATGGGTTCCTAAAACTAACAATCAAGGACCCAAACATTCTTGGGTACCAAAGTCTTCATCTTCAACTTGTGTTGTAGGTGAACCCTCCGTCGCATGATAAAAGTAAGTGGATCCTCGATAGCGATTGCTCGCGGCACATGACCGGTGACGCTTCACTCTTTGTAACGCTATCGATGAAGAAAGAAGGACATGTATCCTTCCGCAACAATCTAAAGAGGTATATCATAGGAAATGGTAACATTGGCTCCCCTCCTTATCCATGTATTAGAAATGTTTGCGTTGTTACAAATCTTAAGTACAACTTTCTTAGCATTAGTCATCTTACGGATAATGGTTATGATATTAAGTTTGTTAAACACAAATGCTTCATCACCGATAGCACTAGTGGATCTATTTTGCATGAAGGCATTAGAGAAAATAATATCTATGTTCTTTATCTTGTTGAGAGCACTAACGATGACAGGTCTTTAGTAGCAAAGAACGATGAAAGTTGGCTTTGACATATGAGACTTGGGCATGCTAACATGGATACCGTATCCCGACTCGCCACCAAAAAGCTTGTAAGTGCTCTTTCAAGCATCTCTTTCAAAAAGGATATGGTATGCGAAGAATGTGAAAAAAAGTAAGTTGACCAAATCTTCTTTCAAATCCATCAACTCCGTAAGTACTACTAGACCTCTTCAAGTTATCCATATGAATCTATTTGGTCCTAGTAGAGTAGCTAGTCTTGGTGGAAAACTTTATGCATTTGTTTTAGTTGATGATTTTTCGAGATTTACGTGGGTCATATTTCTTGCAAACAAAAGTGATACATTTCGTGAATTTGTTAGTTTTTGTAAACGTGTTCATAATGAGAAAGACATTATGATCAACAAGATTAGAAGTGATCATGGGGGAGAATTTGATAATGGCAATTTTAAAAAATTTTGTGAAAAGAATGGTTCTGGTCATAATTTTGCTTGTCCTAGAACTCCACAACAAAATGGAGTTATGGAAAGAAAGAATAGAACCCATGGCGATATGGCAAGGGTCATGTTAAACCAATATAAGCTTCACTAATATTTTTGGACGGAGGCCGTTAATACGACTTGTTATGTTATAAATAGGGTCTTAATTCGATCGATTTCTAAGAAAACTCCATATGGGCTTTGGTTTGACAAAATTCCTTCAATTGAATACTTTAAAGTTTTTGGATGCAAATGTTTCATTTTGAACACCAAGGATAACCTAGGCAAATTCGAAGAAAAAGTCTATGAAGGTATTTTCCTTGGTTACTCAATACATAGTAAAAGATTTCGTATTTTCAACAAAAGAAGTCTTGTTGTTGAAGAGTCGATTAATATCTCTTTTGATGAACTTAACTCTTCTACATCCTCATCATCTGATGATGTTAATGACATCTCTTTTGGTTTGGAAAACTCTTCTCTTGGAGATACTTGTCCTTCTTCATCTAATAATGAAATAGTGACCCCTCCAACCGAAGATTCTCCACACTAGAGAATCCTCAAGAGGACATCCCAAAGGAATGGAGATTTGTCCCACATCATCCCAAGGAGCTTATCATTGGTGATCCCTCTTCTCTTATTAGCACTAGATCCTCTACTCGTGATCTCTGTGCAAATGTGGCTTTTATTTCTCAAATAGAGCCTAAAAACATCAGTAATGCCTTTAATGATGAATTTTGGATGATAGCAATACAAGAAGAGCTTAACCAATTTGAGAGAAACAAGGTTTGGGAACTTGTCTCTAAACGCCACAACCACCCCATTATCGGGACAAAGTTGGTGTTTCGAAACAAAGTTAATGAAGATGGGTTCGTCACTCGTAACAATGTCTGATTGGTTACTCAAGGCTATAACCAAGAGGAAGGCATTGACTACGATGAAACCTATGCTTCGGTTGCTCGTCTTGAATCCATTCGCATGCTATATACTTTTGCTTGCTTTAATGATTTCAAACTCTTTCAAATGGATGTCAAAAGTGCCTTTCTAAACGGTATTATTAAGGAGAAAGTTTATGTTAAGCAACCTCCTGGCTTTGAAGATTTCCATTTTCTCCATCATGTTTTTAAATTACACAAAGCCCTTTATGGCCTCAAACAAGCTCCTTGTGCTTGGTATGAGCGTCTTAGTTCCTTTCTTATTTCTCACAACTTTTTTAAGGGCAAAGTTGACACTACACTTTTTATTAAATCTCTTAACGACACCCTTTTGTTACTTCAAATTTATGTTGACGATATCATTTTTGGTTCCACTAACAATGCACTATGTGTAGAATTTGCCAAAGTAATGCATGACGAATTTGAAATGAGCATGATGGGAGAACTATCTTTCTTCCTGGGACTACAAATCAAGCAAGGTCCCAAAACAATTTTTCATCAATCAAGCCAAATATATAAAGGATCTTCTCAAACGTTTCAAACTTGACTCATCCAAATCAATAAGGACTCCTATGGCAACAATGACGAAACTTGATAATGATGAAGATGGTATCTCGGTCGACATTCGTAAGTATCGAGGTATGATCGGGAGAATACTTTTTTTTACTGCTAGCTGTCCCGATATTATGTTTACTGTTTGTCTTTGTACAGGATACCAAGCAAATCCAAAAGAATCTCACTTATGTGTCATTAAGCGCATTTTTCGGTAACTCAAAGGTACCATTAAGATGAGAATTTGGTATCCGAAATCTTCATCCTTTGAGCTTATCGGCTACTCGGATGCGGACTTCGCCGGATGCAAAATCGACCGAAAAAGCACTAGCGGAACATGTCAATTTTTTGGCAAATCCTTGGTATCATGGTTTAGTAAGAAACAAAACTCTATTGCTCTTTCCACCACTAAAGCCGAGTATATAGCGGCTGGTTGTTGTTGTGCACAAATTCTTTGGATGTCACAAACACTTGTTGATTATGGTATCTCTTCTACTTGCACCTCCATCAAATGTGAGAACACTAACTCTATCAATCTCACAAAAAATCAGATTTGTTACTCACGCACGAAGCATATTGAGATTAGACACCATTTTCTTCGTGACCATCAACAAAAGGGGGAGATTCATCTTGGTTTCATTGATACTACTTATCAATTAACATACATCTTCACTAAACCACTCCCGGAGGATCGGTTTGTATTTCTTTGCCAGGAGTTAGGCCTTATTAATCTTGACTCCTAGTTTTTGTTCATATGGCATACCGAGGGAATACCGTGGCATACCATCGGTTAACCGATTTGCCTTCAGAATTATTTTCTGTAAACATTATCGGCCTACTGACGGTACCCAACGATATTCCGTCCGTGGCAATACGGGTACAGCAGCACCCTTTTTTTTTTTTAATTCATATGGGCCCCACCAAATCACTTCCTCTCCCATCACTATATTTTCAAATCCTATTCCTTTTTTCTCTCACCCTCACCTCATTAATTACACCTTTTCAACTCCTCCTGTTAAATCCCTTTACCATTTATTTTCCTCTCGTTTCAACTTTCTCTCTCCTTTTCAAAACCCCCTCATTTATTACTCATTTATCACTCTCGTCAACAAACCCCCACCCACTCCTCTATCTCTTTCTCTACCATCGTTTGGCTCACCTCCTCTCATCACTTTAAAAACCCACTTCTTCTTCTTCTTCTTCCTTCTCCAAACACTTCCTCCTTCTTAGCCCCTGTCGTCTCCATAGCCCACGCCAAACACGCTCGTTCCTCCTCCTCCTCTTCCAATCCTTTCACACCGGTGCCCTTACCAAATGGTGCCTACAACCACAAGATCTTCAAATCCGGCCTTGCTGCGGACACCTGTTTCTAGTATTTTCTAGACCATACTGTTTACAAAGGGAAGGCGATCAAGTGGAATCTCTTCTCCGGTTATCTTTTATTATTCCAGCCCGCAGGCCTTTCAACTCTTTTTCGTCGTCAAGTTCCCATTTATCCAGCGGCTGTTCGCCTCTTCTACTGTAACCTTGTGTCGGACTTGGCCAATAATGCACTTGAGACTCTCGTTATTGATCGCCACATTCGCCTAACTGC
Organism: Iris pallida; assembly: GCA_029216955.1. Lineage (NCBI taxonomy): Eukaryota > Viridiplantae > Streptophyta > Magnoliopsida > Asparagales > Iridaceae > Iris > Iris pallida. Next base: position 4,766,980 of record JANAVB010009200.1, on the reverse strand, counting down.
CCGTGATATTGCCGAGATTTTCGAGATTTCTAATCGGGGACACTCTACCTACTTTAGCCGGTCTGTACCCTACCGCTGAAGTCTCTTTCAACGAGTTTTATGGCATTATTTGCAAAAGGCCTAACCCTCCAGCCATTTCTGCCCTCTCCAAGCAGCTGGAGCCTTTCTACAACGAGCTGCATCGCATCATTTGCCACACCCATTATCCCAAGTCAGGCAACTATGATGCCATCACAAACGATGCTCTGTTTTGCATGTAGTACCTTTATTTTAAGAAGACTTGGTCCTTTGCTAAGACTCTCTTGAATGCCTTCTCGTCTATTCACTCTGCGGGTAGGCAAGCCCTCAACTACGGCGTGTTCATTACTTTGATTCTTGAGGCCAAAGTGTGGACCTCACTCTTTGCTAATCGGACGGTGTTCCTCCTTTCTTGGCTGTCTCCCGCTTTGCATCTGGACAATCCTCTCGTGCGTCATCTTCTTAGGCCCCTCAACCTACTCCACCTACTGCAACGCCCTCTGATCCTCCTTCCTCTGGCCGATTCATGCCTCTGACCCAGCAACACTTTGATATGCGCATGGCTCCAGCGGAGGAGCAGATGCGGATCAATACCCGCGGTGTTGGCAACCTTATTCAGAGCCACTTCCATGACCAGGCCTACTTCCTTCAGCGGACTCTTCAGGATTATAATGCGTTTCTGGTTCTCAATCTTTCGGATCCCAACTTTCAAGGATCTCGCTTCTCTGACCCTAATGCCTACGGGTTCATGTATCCCGATGGCATTGATCCTTTCGGTGCTTTGCACGAGACTCCAGGTGATGGTAATGATGATCCAGCCGATCAGTAGCCTTCGGTCTTCTTCTATGTTGGTCCAATAAGAAGTGGTGTTCGTATCCTAGTTTATCTTTTGAGGTCCTGCGGGGACCAGTGACTTTGTTTTGTTTTGTTGAGTTGTCTTGTGTGGTTCTTCGGGGACCTTTTTGTTCGTTGGTTTCCTTATTTGATGGTTTAAGTTCTGTAAGCATGTACTCTTCAAATCTTTTATTCATTACATGCATGCTTTTGTTCATACTTACGCTTTCGTCTATACCTTTTTTTTCTTTTATATATATTCACTTTTTTTACCATCTTTGATTAAGTGACAACGGGGGAGAAAACGTATTGAGGGGGAGTAGTCTACCTACGGGGGAGCCACACCCTAAAAAGATGCTATCTTCCTTTTTGTCAATTATCAAAATGTGGGAGATTGTTTGCACATTTATTTTGATAACATTAACAACATCTTCGTGGTTTAGTTTTCTCCATATTTTCAGCAAACAGATACATCCTCAAGCTTTCTAATGGCTGCTACAAAGAAATCTGTTTATCCAAGCCTCTCAGCAAAACCACATGGAAGTTTTAAGAAGTCACCGAAAACAAAACTGAAGAAACTAGCGCACACTCAAAGACTGCTCTCAAAAGATTCAAAGTTGTTTCGAGTCCGTATAAGATCTAGGACTTTCTATGTAACACTTAAGGTGGTTGACAAAACATAAAGCCCCTTCTGTTTTTTAGTAAAAAAATCAATATCCTCAGAAATGGAATACCGACGGCATACCGCCATGCACCGACGGTATAGCAATTTCTTCCTGAGAAAACATTATGTGAAGAAAATCGGCATACCGACGGTATACCGCTATGTACCGACGGTATACCGTTTCTGAGCAATAAAATTATTCTGTAAAGAAAATCGGCATACCGACGGTATACCGATGTGTATCGACGGTATACAGGTTTTCTGCTCAGAAAACTTTCTGCGAAGAAAAACGACATACCGACGGTATACCGTTGTATACCGCCGGTATTTCGACCTCTCTATTTTTTATTTTTGAACAGACAGATGTCAGCATTAAATGCTCCAACTGCTAGATTTATTACCGTTACTATTCAGAAACGGCATGCCGACGGAATGCCACTCAATACCGACGGTATTCCGTCAGCCGTATGTTAGGAGCATTAAATGCCTAGTTCTCTTGGTTCTCTATTTAAGGTGGTTGTGTCTTCTCTTTAAAGCCATCCACTTGAGCCTTAAATTTTCTCAACAACCAAAGATCCTCACCATTACTACTCTACCCAAAGCTTTAATTTGTCATCCAACTGAAGAGTGCTAGAGTATTTCAAGAGTTGTAATTTTCGATCTTCAAAGTGTTGTAGAAGATCAAAAGCCCTCTTTCTTTCCTATTGAAGTTAGCGAGCCTTCATAAGAAAACTCGTGTGTAAGAAGTTGGCGAGCTCTTCGGATCCAAACTCGTATTGAAGTTGACGAGTTCTTCGAATCCAAACTCATGTGTAACTATTTACTCAAATAGTGGATTAAAGCCGGAGAGAGTTCCGGGACTGGAGTGCCCCTTGGAAAGATACCAGGATACATCGAATGTTTGAATCTCTATCTCTTTTACTCTTTATTAAAATAGTAGTAAATTGCTTGGTAATTATTTTATTACCCTATTTACCCCCTCTAGGTTTCTACACATGGGCTACCAAATTTTTTTTTCACGACCCGTACCTACTATTCGGGATGCGAGTGATTGCGCAAGTCCAGCCTACACCGCAGTGTTGGTGGTAGTACGCTGTCTAGCCCGCAATAAATAAATGCTCATAAAACATCTTTATTTGCTCATTCACAAAACTAAATCATTTTACAAAATTTACAAGTTTTATATTTAATCAAATACAAAGTCTCACAAAATCTAATACGATAATTTTAACTATCTACTAATCTTCTAGGGTTTTGGCATTCAATTACACCTGTATCTCCCCAATGCTAAGAGTAGCCACTTCAAACCTGAAAATTTGGTTTTCAGTCTGGCATGGAATGATTACATTCTAATAGTAGTTCCAATAATTGATAGAATCTATAAAACAGTAGATAATACTAAAATACATGATGGGTGGATAAACAGAGAATTATGGTATAAAGATGTGAGTAAAAGCAGAAGAGTATGGTAATAAAGACAAAGAAGTAATATGAACAATAATAAATAACTGAAATGGAAAAAGTAATGTATAGCAAGGTTGCGTCTAACTAGTGAGTTGAAACACCACTTTCGACATGTGAACGGCTAAGGGTAAATCCGGCCAACCGCACGTGTCATGTGCGGCTGCTATTCTCTACGAAAGACAATAGGGATGGAAAGGGTAGTTCACATGTCTACTAAGATATTTCTCCGCCTGACTAGTACTCATGGATTCAAGCAGACCATGAACACGAAAATACATTAGTCATAAAAAATAACATGTGAAGAATCCATAACTAATACATCGGGTAACCATCATATCGAGAATCAACAAAAAATCAATATAAGACAATACTAAATACACAAATCATAGAAGTTATCAAATATGAAAACTATCAAAAAATATACTCGCCTGAGGTCCTTAGCTGGTGAAACCGGTAATTCCATTGAGTCCAGGATAGTCCGATTTGCTAGGTTCGATGTGAAAGATTTCGAAATTCGCAAGAAAGTAAGAATATGATTAGTCATGACAGAAAAATTATTAAAGTCGAAGGGGATTGACTTAGAAAATAATCCTTATTTTAGAAAAAATATATAGTTATTTTAGGAAAAATATTTATAATGTTTTAAAAACTGTATTTTTATTATCAAAATACTTTAGATAAATACATGGAAAATCAAGAAAACATTTTTAGGGCAAAAAAAAATCTAATTTTGTAAAATTAGAATTTCTTGGTCAAAACTATATCTAAAATATCATAAGATAATATAACAATTTGTTAAGCTTCTAAATATATTTTGAAAATAGATTTATATAAAGTCTTTTTAAGAAACTTTATTATGTATAGCTAAGGGCCCAATATCCCTTAAGGAAACTATTTATTTACAAAATATTAATAAATTAGTCATAACCATTAAAGGACTATACATTTGTTTAGGAAACTACTTATGATATTTTGAAAACGATATTTATTAGTTAAACATATCTTAGATAAATACGTTCCAAAAGTCTAGTAAATCAATTTAGATAAAATTCAATTCTGTCAAAAGACATACTAGTAGGGGTGGGCACGGGTCGGGCCGGGTCCAAATTTTATGGATCCGGACCGGACGCGTTAATTGGCGGGGCGGGGCAGGACGGGTCCAAAAAATATTGGAACCGGTACGGATTCGACCCGTTCGAAACGGGTCCAAAACGAGCCGACCCGCGGGTCCAAACGGATCCAAAAAAAATTCAAAAAATATAGAATAGTAAACATTTACACATGTTTTATTATCTAGAAGAACAAAACAAGTATTATGTTTTTCCAATTTCTAAAATTTGTTTACTAAACAAAAACGTGTGCTATTATTTATAAATTATAATATGAAAAAAATCAAAATTGATAAAAAAGAAAATCATACTCCTAGAAACGGGTCGGTTCGGAGCCCCGTTTATTTTGAAAATAGGACCCGCCCCGTCCCGTTAGTGTCACACGACCCGTCCCGGCCGCCCCATTTAAATTTCAAATTTTACGAACCCCCCGTTTGACCAATATACGGTTCGGGCCGGATCGGAACCGCGGGTCCTGGACCCGTATGCCCACCCCTACATACTAGGTCAACGCTATATTTGAAAGGTAGCTAAAAATACTATAAAAATAGTTTTCTAAGTTAAAACCATATTTAAGATAACCAAAAATACTATAATAATATAATGTTATAATTTAGAAAAATACTAATAGACTACCCCAAAATAATACTAATAACAATAATAATTATTATAATAACAATGATAATAATAATAATAATAATAATAATAATAATAATAATAATAATAATAATAATAATAATACAATGCACACACACATGCATACGTACCGTATCCAAGTATAGTATAGTAATGAACTAGTATATAATATCCGTATAATAATAGTAAATATTAATAATGATATCATCAATAATAATAATAAAAACACATATTTCTATACATACCATATTACATACATTAACTCAAAATAATGCACTCAAAATAATGGATAAAATCCTAATTTATCTATATCATATTTAACCCAAAAGTCCTAAGCCCCATTAATATCATTAACTAAAGGCCCAAAATAAACTTATACTTTACTGTTAAAAGAGATATTATAAAGCCCATATTAGAAAAAAAAATACAATAATATATATTTGGAAACACAAATAATTGGAACCCAAAATAATAAATTATTTATAAGATAAGAATTAATAAATGATATTTATAACTCAACAGACCCAAGACCAATTGAATTTAATCTAAATTTTAATACAAAAATAGCGAAATAGTATAAACCCAAAAGTATTACACTTTAGATAGAAAATATATATACAAATTCCTTATTTAAATATGAATCTAGGCCCACAATTATTCTATTCTAAGTAAAATCTTTGATATAAAGTCCATTGTATATATATATATATATATATATATATATATATATATATATATATATATATATATATATATAAAAGACTCTTTTTTATATATATAAAAGACTCATATATTCTAAAACTTAATATTTAACCCATTTAAAAAAACAAAGTTTAAACCAAAGTTCATTTTTAACATAACCTCCTACATATTCAGACTGTCGGCCCATCAAAATAATTGATAAATCCTATAGTCCAAACTCTATGCCCAGTCCAATCCACTATATTAGAAGCCCATATATAAAACCTATTAAAAGTATAGCTCACATGAACAGTAAAGGAGAGAGAAAAACTAATGAGCTTACATAGGATTGTTTTTGGCACCGATGAGATCGAGCGAATGACTTCTAGAGGAGGAGAGTTGTCCCCTGGCTTTTAGGTGCTCGATGCTGCATGGGTGCGGCCACGGTAGCGCACGACTCTCACAAGTAAACAAAAGGTGACGGTGGAGCATGCTGTTTGGTTGTCGGATCAGGTAGTGCGGGAGGCTGGCACGCTGGCAAGAGAGGGCTGCCATAGAGAAAGGCCGAAGAAGATGGGGTTTCCTCGTGGTGGGGACCCCAGCTACAAAAATTGTCCTTCGGCTACGGATCGAGCGGTGGTCGGCGAAAGACAGAGTTACCGGCTCCGCTAGTTGGTGGTGATCTGGTGGGTCTCAAAAATAGCAGTCGGCCTAGAAAAATGGGAGGCAGTACAGACATTGGAGACTCCCATCGGGGAAGGCGTCGGTTGGTGAGGGTTAGGGTGGTCTGGATGGTGGAAACAATGGTGATCATAGTGATCGGAATGAGAAGGCAGGGAATGCTGGCACTGGGCACCCGAGTCATCGCCGGCGGTCGGTAGAGTCAACAATAGAGGGATGACGGTAAGGTTGATGGTGAATGACTGAAGCGGTGCTAGAGTCGGGGCAGGAGCTTGCCTAAGCGTGGCTTATGCTAGAGGCACGAAGATGAGATGTCAACTGATGCGAAGGTTTGGTTGATTGTGGATGTGTTGAGAAATTGAAAAAACAAATGGAAGACCCTTTTATATATAGATGGATATTCCCTATATAGACTAGGATTAGAATTTTGAGTTAGATAACCCATTCCCTAATTTTAAATCAATAAAAAGTTTTAAATACTAGTTTAATTTAATTTAAAACCAATAATGGATAATTATATTAATTTAAATCAACTTTTGACATTATCACTAATTTAAAACATGCGTGTTCATAACTTTATCAATTAATGATCAACCTAATTATTTTCTTAAATAATCATAATAATTTAAATTACACATAAATTCAAATTTGAAATTACTAATTGATTAACACAGTAATTTACAATAATATTCAAAATTATCAAATAATGGAACGTATATTTTAATAAATCCAAAAGTTTATTTAAAAACAGATGGATGACCCCTTTTGATTATTCAAAATATTTATAACCTTTAAAACTATTTTCGAAACCAATATTTTAAAAGTCAACAACCTTTTGAAATAACAAAATTTTAAGGATAATTATTTATATCAAAACTTAATTAGTGTTTTCGAATCGTAAATTTAAACCAATTTTTTATAACAAAATAATCATAAAATATTGTTGACAAATTGTCGATGAAAAATTACCTTTAAACATAATAAAAAAGTAAAAGAAACTTGATAATTTGGAAAGAGGAGTTACAGTTGTGGTTGTAGGTATGCACAGTACTAGTAGCAGGTAGAGGATATTGAGGCTCGAGGCGGAGGGCATGGTTGAGTGACTCGTCCAATGTTTGGTATTCGGGCACAGTCACATGGGAGGAAATGGAAGGCCTTAGTCCTATATCAAATCTTTATGCTCGACTTGCCACTATTGGCAGATAGACACCCACGAATTGGGCCAACTTGTTGAATTCTACAATATCTTGACGCACCATCATGTTTTCCTACTTCAACTACACAAACTTATTCCCCTTCGCCTGACGGACCACTACTGGTAAGTACTCGAGTTTGAACGCCTTGCAGAAGGTAGCCTAAGAGATCGATGTAGTTGAATCATCGCAACGGATCGCTTGTTTCTGCATAGCCCACCAGTCGTGTGCGTTCAACTGAAATTAAAGCTGAGCACAAGCGACTTGCTTTGTTTCTTCGATGTCGAAGTGCTCGCAGTTGTCTTCGATCTCTTATAACCAGTTGAACAATAGAGAAGGGACTTCAGTGCCAAAGAAGGAAGTGCGAAACGCCTTCTTGAAATTGGAGATCTCAAAGGTGTTTATTCCCTTATGGCGCTGGCTGAGGCGTAGGATTCCTTGGTGCGACTTCAGTAGGTCGGGCCACAGGTTCTAAAGTATGGGTCGTTGCAAAATTTCTATTGGCTACTATAGGACCGATTGTAGGAATGAGTTGTAAAGCGCAATACTCTCGGGGGGGGGGGGGGGTAAATAGAATAGGCAGCAAAAATTAACTATTTAAAAATGTTAGTGACAAGATCATATAATATATATATATATATCACAGCTATATAAATAAAAAATAGAGAGCAGAGAGCAAATACAAACACAAGGATGTATACTAGTTTCCTTCTTGTAAGGACTAGTCCAGTCGGAAGAACTCTAGCTTAAAGTTGAATCCATTATGAAAAATCACCACAAGTTTTCATCCGAAGTTCTTGCAACTTCTACAACACGAGCTTTGATCCGAATTACTCGACCAACTTCAATTGTGAAGTGTCTTTCTTCAATCAAGCCTCTGATTACAATCGCTCTAAAGCTTCTAGACCGTGCCGTACTAGCAAATTGACTAGAGGATTGTAACTGGCTTGGGATTTGAAAATGAATAGCTCAGAACACTTTGAAAGAAGTAGTAGGCTTATAGAGAAGAGATATGAAAGTGAATTGGTGTTTGAGTGAATTGAAATGATCGAAATCCTTCTCTATTTATAGTTTTTCCAAAGGCAGAATTCTGGCAAAATTTGGGCAAAACTCTATGGAAAAATCTCGTTGGGATCCGTAACTGCGGGAAGACCAAGTTCAAAAAGCAACGTTCACTAACTGAACTCTGGCCGAACTCGGACCGAATTTTGTTGGAGTTCTGTCAGGATTTTTGCAAATTGGTTTTTCGGCTTTTTAAAAAGTCAAACAATTAGGAAGTAGTTTGGGCTTTTGTAAGTAGGCTTGTTTTCAAAATGAAAGGGTATTTTGAAAATGTTTCTTGGGTAGCCTATTTGCCAGTACGATGCAGTTTACATCGTATTCCTAGACTGAATAAATATAAAAAATTATATTGATGAAATAGGAAAACCAAGAGCCCTTTGATGAATATTTGAGAAGACTTGAAGACGCTTTTTTTACTTGACAACGGTCGTCCAAAGATAAACAAATTTGGATAGGTCGTTAAGTGGTTCAGAGAAATCTTCTTTTATAATGCCATCTTTGGCCCATCAATAATTCTCTATTGCATATGTCCTAGTTTGATCATGTTTCATCATGCTTACAGCATGTCTACAAATACATGTTAGAAGAACAAAGCAGTATGATGCATTATGATACAAACATATGATGTAGAACATTAGGACAATGCTAAGTTTAAGTAGCAATATGATAGTGATTACATAAATCTTAGTGACATCGATAGTTAAACTTAATTGATTAGCCATATTCAAAAACATGATATAATCATTGGACTAATAGCTACCACCATTTTTACTTGTTGCTGTAGCGTGTCAAGCTGTTGTTGCCGCATCTTAAACTATGCTCCGAACCTGGCTTCAAATTGGGCCTGTTATTTCTCAGATCGCAGGCGCAGAGTCTCGCTTTTACGCAGGTATGTCATGGCCTATTTCTATTGTATTTCCAATATATGCAACATCCTCCCCAAAGTGTTGTCAGAAGGTTCGACCATAGCGTTGTCAGAAGGCTCGACCTCAGAACTACTCGAGCCACTAGAAACGTTAGCTCCCTTTATTGCCACAGGTTCTGCAACTTCTGGAATAAGAAGACAATTCTCATTAGTTTTCGATCTCACTTTATGGAATAACTCATGTCATCGACACGAGGTCAAAGGTTCAAGACTCGAGACGGAATCCCAAGGACGTAAAGCCTACTCTATTACCATTTATGTCACACCCCGATTCCAAAGAATTGATAATCGTTCCCCGGGCATGATGTCGTACGAGGCTAGGTTGTGCTCGAACAAGGCACATTCAAAAGGTTATCTGAAACGAAATAACAAAGAGAGTATGTAGAGTAAATTGAACAAAATTCAATAGAAGTAACTTCTTTTATTGATATTACTGAATTATATTATATTGACTCAGATACAAAATAGTGTTACCGTACGGGCTTACAAACTGACTCAATTATAAAATGAACGTCGATGAGATCGTCTTTCCATACATCACACCCCTTTATACAACCAAAACATTCAGACACCTTGAATGGAGGAGAGTTGAGTCATCTTTTGCTTGGACAATTTCGGGATCTTCGAAAGGAATTCGATCAAGTCTTCTCCCGCACGGGCGAAGCCTCAAAACACATGAGTGTTACCTTCATTCAGATGGCACGCTCCTATAATTTATAGTACCTGTGGAGAGCAAGGATCAATATGTTCATTTGTACTGGTGGGTTTTAATTTTTGTGCTCTCAATTGATTTAAGAACTTAGATGAAACATGCATCATATGTAGTGATCTTTTTAGCCATCCTAGTAAATTTTATGAACGAATCTCAGTAGCATAAGCAGATGTAAATTTCTATAAAACTTACTCACGGCAGAGCATGTCGTATAATATGAGACTAACCATGTTCTTCCCTGTCAACCATTATCATTTACTAGCATAGTGTGTGTAATTATTTATGTGAAGGTCACTGACACCACAAGCCATCCTGGACTATAGTTTTGTTAGATGGAACCCTTTTAACGTAAGTAGAGATCCCCGCTGAAAGCTTCTAAATAACCCGTACCAGTATCTAGCACAACTATCATGTTTCCTCCTAGGACGAATCGGTCCCGTGATCCCGGGGTGCCATCCGAGGAAACTTTACCTTGTGCAAAAGTTGTCCATGACCATGTTAGACAAAAATTAATTACTCAAGTATGGTCTACAAAATCAATGAGAGTTAGCCAGTTTCAATGTGTTCAGCCTTATCGTTGTAACATTTATTCATAGCATCAAACTTTGCACTTTTATGGCTTATATGTAAGATAAAACATATAACAGTTCTATAGCAGGGGTACTCAAGTAACCCATGCACATTTCTATCGAAATAAGCAGTTGTATCCGTGTATTTACCTCTAATATTCCATTCACGATGGTGTTATCGATTGATTGAATACGAGAGGGTCAAGGAAAAAGAAGGGTCATCTACTTACCTTTGGTTGATTGAGGTGAGGGACCGGTTGGTTGCGTTTAGATGGCACCTATGCGATCACCTAAAATCACATAAGCAATTGATCAGAACACTGCCCTATTCAATGAGTTCGACATGAAATGCGAAGTTCAAAGAACGCAAGCCATAAAAACTATCGAAAATATTCACGAAAATGCATCCAAAAAACCAAATCCAAAGAAGCATGTACGGCATGAAAAACAGAGCAATGAGAGGTCTTTCCCGAGTCAGTCATAAAGTCCATATTTGAGGCACAACCTGCTGGATATGGGACTTGATTTCGAAGAAGCCATTCTATAATGAGAAAAAGATCTTAATTCAATCGGCCTCGTTCAATCGATTCAATTTCTAACCAATCGGTTCCGACCAAATCGAAATCGAGAGTGTTCCTTTATCGCATATCCCGGGGATGAAAAATAGGGTACGATGTAGGGACGGGGCACTACGATTCGAGCTTTTGGGCTCCAAGTGATCATGTTGGCATGTTATTGTCACTCCGTATAACCTACCGCCTTGGATATATATGAAGACTCCGTATATGTTCCATACCATTATCATCCTTGGTCTGAACCTTATAAAGAGGAACATTGATGTGCACTTACAGCTATTGATAGATGAGTTGAATCAACTGTGGGAAGTTGGCACCAACATGTATGATGTTTTCAGAAAGAAAAATTTTCAGATGAGTACAACACTTCTATGGCCATGAACAACTTTTCGGCAAATAGACTGTTATATGCAGATCCAAAGGCCAGGTTGGACTTGGAAGATATATGCAGATGCCTTGCATTACATTTGATAAAGGAAGGGAATGGAAAGTATAAGCAGCCTAAGACAATTTTTTACGGGACAAGAAAGATAAATGAAGACTTTGTAAGTGGATTCAGGGCCTAAAATTTCTAGACGGGTACGTGTCGAATTTGAGAAGATGTATCAACCCGAAGGAGAATATATAAACTGATGGGTATGAAGATCCACGACTGTCATATATTCATGGAGAGGTTAATTTCGATTGCATTTCAAAAATTCTTACTACAGGTCATTTGGGATCCATTAATAGAGCTTAGCATATTCTTCATAGATCTTTGTTCTAGGAATTTGCTCATCGATTGTCTAGAAAAGCAAGAGAATGACATTGTAGTAACACCTTGTAAGCTTGAAAGGGTGTTCCCTACTGAATTCTTTGACTTCATGGAGCATTTGCCAATTAATCTTTCGTATAACACACGTAATTGCGGGCCCGTTGGTTATCGATGGATATACATATTTGAGCGGCATCTGATCTAAATCCCCTTAAATTCTTGAATATATTTGTTTAAAGAGTTATGATATATAATTAGTATATAAAATTATATATATATATATATATATATATATATATATATATAAAATATATTATATATATATATATATATATATATATATATATATATATATATATATATATATATATATATATATATATATAATATTTAATATATATATATATAATATTTAATATATATATATATATATATATATATATATATATATATATATATATATTTATTTATTTATTTATTTTTTTATATATATTTAATATATATATATATATATATATAAATATATATATAAAAAAAAAAATATATATATATATATATATATATAATATTTTTTTTATAAAGAAAAATATATATATATATATTTTATATATATATATATATATATATATATATATATATATATATATATATATATATATATATATATTTTATATATATATATATATATATATATATATATATATATATATAATATAGATAGAGAGAGGGAGAGGGAATAGTCGGCACTATATATATATATATATATATATATATATATATATATATATATATAGTGTCGACTATTCCCTCTCCCTCTCTCTCTATCTATATTATATATATATATATATATATATATAGAGAGAGAGAGAGAGAGAGAGAGAGAGGGAATAGTTGGCACCCTCAGAATACTATTCCCGCAAGAGAACATATATATATATATATATATTCAACATCCACCTGTCTCCCCTTCAGTTCTTTGGCAATGCTTTCACCTGGTGTAACATGTAGGAAGGCTCCCGGCGGCAATACTCCCGTCTGGGTCATGCCCTGGTCAACACCCTGTGGTCTGACATGGGGCTCAGCTCCAACCTCTCCTACCTCAACTCCACCGAATTAGACCATTCCCCCTCCTCATTGAGATCAGCAGCAACTCGAACCAGATCAAGAAAATCTTTCGTTTCTTCAACCTTTGGAGCCATCACCCCCAATTCAGAAACATCATGGCTGTAGCATGGAGCACCCCTGATGACCCCGACCCCCTTATCCACGTGGTAGAAAAACTGAAAGCCACGAGAAAAGCCCTCACGATCTGGAGAAAGAACGCTTTTGGCGATATATTCCAGGCCGTTCGTGCGGCAGAGGATGATGTCACTCACGCGAAGATTCTTTATGCGACTGACAGATCCCCTGCGGCCCGTGTCTCCTTCAACCTCACCAGAGCGCTACTCAAGTTTCGGCTGAAAGTTGAAGCAAAATTCTGGAAACAGAAAGCCAGGATGATTTGGGACATCGAAGGGGATAGAAACTCTAGCTACTTCCACTCATGCGTCAAGGGGCACAGACAACAGCTTAACCTTTATCAAATCACTGACGAGAGTGGGCGCTTACTCAAAGACCAACGGGGTATCCAATCTGTCGCCGCTAATTACTACTCCCAATTATTCTCTAAAGAAGATATTGTCAAGGATGTGGAATTCCTAGCAGAGGTCGCCCGCTTGATAGATGAAAGTGATAACACTCAGCTGCTACAACCCCGTTCTGTGACAGAAGTCAAAACTGCTATGTGGGCCCAGAACGAACACAGTGCGCCCGGTCCTGATGGATTCTCAGGAGTCTTCTTCTGATCTTGTTGGGACATTATCGACTCTGATTTTCACGAGGCGGCCACTGCCTTCTTCCAAGAAGCGAGATATCCCAGATCGATTTATTGTGCCAACCTTATCCTCATCTCCAAGAAGGACAACCAAGAGACTTTCAAAGACTTCTACCCTATCAACTTGTGCACCTTCACTAATAAAATTATCTTGAAGATCATCGCCAACAGCTTGTCCAAGCTTCTTCCCATGATTGTATCCGAGGAGAAAAGTGGCTTTGTCTCGAGTCGGAACATTTTAGACAACATCATGCTGGCACAGGAAATGATCACTTGTATAAAATTTTTGGCTAGTGGTAGGAACATTGCCATCAAGCTGGACATGAAGAAAGCATACGGCAGACTAGACTGGAAATTAATGAAACGGGTGTTCAGGGCTTTTGGGTTTTCGAAGACCTGGATTGACATCATATTTAGATCCATCAGTAATTCTTGGTTCTCCACTGTCGTCAACGGGCAAGCCGAGGGCTTCTTCAAACCTAGTAGAGGAGTTAGGCAGGGAGGCCCATTATCTTCCACCATCTTCATCATTGCTGTAGAAGCTCTTAACAAAAATCTTAATAAAATGGTTGACACTCCCCACTTCCAGCATTTTTACACCACCAGTGGATTTCCAATCATCACCCACCTAGCTTATGCTGACGACATCCTCATTTTCTCCTCCGGTGACGTGGGGTCCGTAGATGTGGTCCAAAAAATGCTGGAGAGATACACCAGATGCTCCGATCAGCGTGTCAACCCCAACAAGAGTGTCATGTATACTCACTATTCGGCCAACAGGGACAACTCTACTATCATTACTAACATCACTTCCTTCTCTATTGCGTATCTACCGTTCTCCTACTTAGGCTGTTCGCTGGTGTACGGCAGATCCAATACGGGTATCTTTAAAGGGCTGGTGGGCAAAATAAAAAAATTGAGGGATGGCACAACGCGATACTATCTCCGGGTGGGAAGATTATTCTGATTCAGCATGTCCTCTCTTCCATCCCCATTTACACCCTGGCTGCCCGCTCTCCCCTAAGAAGGTGCTTACCTCCATTGAGAACCTCTTTGCTGACTTCTTCTAAGGCCACAACGATGGCAAGGATAAGCACCACTGGGCCAGTTGGGACACCATGGCCAGTCCTACCGAGGAGGGTGGGTTAGGTTCTTGCAGATTGACGTACATCGTGGACGCATGTTCCATGACATTGTGGTAGAAGCTACGCAAAAGTCACTCCATCTGGGCACGATTCATGAAGGCCAGATATTTTTGGTCCTCCCATCCATTCGCCACAGATTTCAACAGCAGAACATCAGCGTCCTGGCGTTGTATTCTCCACAGGCACCTAACCTAGCCTTTCATCCGTCTCTAACTAGGTTCGGGCAGTTCATCCCTCTTCCACGAACGTTGGTCCGGGGACACCCTTCTTCTGCGGGCATTGTCAGCTCCCTCTAATGGCGTTATCCATAATTTATGGGATAGCGAGGAAGGCTGGATTTGGGAGAGGGCCGGGGAGTGGTTAGGAGCGGAGGCGACAACAGCGCTGGCCGCCTCCGGATTAAAAGTTAAGACCGACCCCAACACTTTGAGGTGGTTACTCGCGACCGATGGAGCCTTCTCTCTAGCCTCGGCGAATAGAGTCGTTCGAGGCATCGGAGTGCCATCCCCCATCACTGCCCCTTTTTGGCAGTATTGCATTCCCCAAAAATGGTCTTTTCTGATTTGGATAGCATTCCGTAGGAAGCTTCCCACGGACGACGTGCTCACCACCATTGGCTTCAGCTGAGCTTCAATGTGTCATTGGTGCTTAGTGCAGCAGTTGGAGACCGCAGACCACGTTCTGTATTATGGAGACCTGGCCATACATGTGTGGGCCTCCCTTGCTCGCAGGTGTAGACAGGACCAGGCTGTAGGGGCTTCAACAATCTTTTGGCCATATGGGACAAAGCATCTCACGGCCACCAGATTGTTGCAGTCGCCATCATGTGGGTCATGTGGAAGAACCGCAACAAATTCAGATACGATGGCCGTCAATATAACTCTAACTAACTGACCATGGAGGTTCTCAGACAGATGCACAAAGTCAGCAGACTCTGCAAACATGCTAGAGAGGGATTCTGGCACTACTTGAGCAACTGACTTGTTTCGTGGCGGCAAGCGGGTCTTCGCCCCTACTTCTTTTATTTAGTCATTTTTTGAATTCGCGCTTACTTGTAAAGGCTTTGGCATTTTGCGCCTTACATGAATAAAGTGGGGGTTTGAATATATATATATATATATATATATATATATATATATATATATATATATATTTTTTTTATATATATATATATATATATATATATATATATATATATGAAAATTTATTCAATACAAACATCTAAAAATTTGAAATGGAAAGGCTTTCACTCACAGGACAATTTCTGATTGTAGAAATAACTTGCAATGGAAAGGCTTCCCGGTGCTGTGTCGTACTGAAGCTCTCTTCTGATCATTCCTTCTTTTCTTATGTATGAATGTGAGGTTCTTGCTGCTCCACTGCTGCTGCTCCCCTTGGAGAACAACATTGGCAAATGGCTTAAGCAGCTTGGATTGCAAAGCTCGAGAGCAAGTTTGTATGCTCTTCCTCGAGATCAAGTTTGTTGCACTTTCAGTCCTCGTTTGGTTTGCAGAATGGAAGGGAAAGGAAATCAATTCCTTGGCATTTCCTGCATTTTTTTCCTTTGGAAAATTACAATTCTCATTGATTTTCCTTTCCGATGTTTGTTAATGCCAAGAAATTTTGAAATGAAAGTGAATACTTAATATGGAAAAGTGATTCATAGCTTGGATGGATGGAATCATCCCGCTATTTTCTCTTTGGGAATCACTTTCCTTTTCTTCTCAATTCTTTTGGCACCCAAACATAGAAAAGTAATTACTTTCTTTTTCCAACCAAAACGAGGTCTCAGTGTCAGCAAAATCTATGTGTCACATCCTTATTACAAGTTATTATTGTGAGATCTTATTTTTGTAGTTGAAATGATTAGTGGAGCTGCACATCCCATAATTTCTTTAGCTCTTCAGATAGATGAGAGATCTCAAAACCAAATTTCAATCTTTTGACCCATTTAAGCTTTTGACATTATGCTCACTTTTTAATGTTAATATCACTGGTCGATTTTGTAATAGACACCTCTCCTTCAAATGTTGTCTCCAGTTGAGATATTTGTGGGGAAAGAGTACTGACTGAGAGAACAACGGCCCATTTTCCTAGCCTCTCGGTCTCTCTCCTGATCTTTTGAAGCTTAGACCATTTAATCATCAGTTGTAGGTGGTACATGCTTTGGTCTATGGATACTGTTGTAAAAGGTGATCTAGGCGGCACCTCGTTCCCGCCAATATCCGCTAGGCGGCTAGGCGATGGACGGTCGTCCGACTAACACTTTTCACAACCTTGTCTATGGATAATAATTTTAACCGTAGGCGACGTTATCATTTCATGTTCACTTCCAGAAAAACAAGAAATAGAAGATGATGTATCCATACCAAGGGCACCCTAAACTGATTCTCTTTCAACCTTAATTTTACTGCAGATCACAATTGTGTATTCAACATAACTGACAAAATTCATGAACAATGTCCACTTAGTTTACGAAACGACACCAATAGTACACAAATTTTTCCTTTATGCCGGAAGCTTATAGTTTATCAAAAGAACAAGACAATTACAGTTACAAACAGAGCTTCAGTTACAAACAGAGCTTCTTCTCTAACTTATCATTCGAATGGAACTGGAACACCTTGTTTCTTGTTCACAATTGCCATTGCTAAATACCGAGAGCCCATTCCAATAGGCGCCTGATCATCAGGCCCTCCCAAAATGGAGCTTCACCATCCCCAAACCAGCCTCCAGTAGCCAGTCCTCAATGACTTAGTTGGCTCTTCGGTGCAATTTTGCAGTAGAGCTTCTATACAGAAGTTTATACCAAGGGATGCCAAGAACTGAGATTAGGTCATTAGACCATGAACGGATACATCCTCTGCCAAAAGGTTAGAGTAGTTGTCTATATATCATCACATAGACATAAATAAGATTAAAGTCAAACTAATATGCATTAATGTGGGGGAAAAAAGTAAATGTTGTACGTACAATGTCCAACAAATTAAGATAATCTAGGAGGAATTTTTTAATAAAGTGAGCAAGTTAATATGACTTGCTATATCAGGTAAAGCCAAAGTCAAAGTAAACAACTTTCACAATTTTCAATGCAATTGTTTGGGATGTATTGATACATTCCATGTATTGTAGAATGACCATATACACACACACACACACATATATATATATATATATATATATATATATATATATATATATATATATATATATATATATATATATATATAAGGTGACTTGGAGGTGGAGGGAGAAGCTCCCTGAGTGCCCAGATCCTGCGATCCTCCGACGGTCTCTGCCGGCAACCGCCCCCCAGCGGGTGGTCCCCCACGGAGTTCAGGTTTGTTCGCTGTCCCTCCGAGCGCCTTTCGGCGGCTTCCTCAGCGTGGCTCTCCTCCTCCCGTATTTTCCTCTTCCTCCTGTATGCATCGGTTCTGCAGCCTTTCGCCAGCGCTGGGTTCCATGCATGCCCCCCCCAGCGACGTCGCAGACCCCTCGATAGGGCGTCCCCTAGCTCCGTCCGTAGCAGTGTCCCCTTCTTCGTCCCCGGCAGCCGTCCCCTGGTCTGCCGCTCAGCTCACCCTCCTTGGGCTGGCGTCTGTGGCTACAGCCCACCCCCCGGGCCCTCTGTTGCCCTTCGCCCTGCTCGTGCCCCTCTCCGACGGTGCAGGCTTGCCTCTCTGCATTGTCGGTCCCCACCAAAGCTTCGCTCTCTGTCGTGCAGGGCACACAGGCTGCCTCGTCCTTGGGCTCCGTGCCCCCCTTTTTTCGCTCACCCCTTCCATTTTCAAGTTCGAACCAACAGTGGCCCCGTCCTTAGTGGCACCATCTTCGGTTGGCGCGGGTCCACAGGCTATCCCTCCTTTAGTGCGATCTGGTCGTGCCCCTATCCAGGTGCCTTCTAGCCTCGCGCCATCTTTCTTTCTGGCCTGTTATGGTGCTAGCTTCCTCGCGCACCACCTCCTTGGTTGATTGGCACCTTCCAGGGCTGCACAACTTTGCATGCCCAGCTATGCACTACCAAGCCTTGTGCCTTCATCCTTGCCTTCGTGCCCACCTCCCTGAGCGGGCATATTTTCTCGATGGTGGCTGCCTCCGACCCCCTTTCTGCGCTATCCTCCTTGGCACCCCCTCCAGTTTAGCTGCCTCTATGTTTGGTGCTTCCGTGCCACCAAACCTAACTAGTCTTGCGCCATCTGGTGGACATGATGCTCTCCATGTGCCTATTGCTTTTCCCTCCCCGGAGCCCCTCGGTGGTCAGGGTCACACCCCTATGTCATCAATTGGTCAGGACTCCCTCTTTGTGCCATATATAGCTCTTCCTATGTGGCACTTTCCAGTGAACATGCTCCTATTCTTGTGCAATTCGCTCTCCAGCATATGCGCTATAGTGATGCGTCTCAGCCCGTGAACAACTACTCCTCCCTCGCGACTTCTCTACATTCGGGGAGCGCTCACCTCCTTGCCAGCGCGCCCCTGTCCGTGTGTGCCGTACACATTGTGTCTAACGCCACGTTGACGACCCCTTCCATTGCGGCTGGACTCGTCGTTGGCGAAGGGTCCCAGGCTATGCCACTCTTCAATGGGGTTAGCTCGACCACCTCTTCCTGGTGCTCTTCTCAATCGTTCCCCCTTCGACCTCCAATAACCCCAATGCCACCTCCCACGTAGATAAGATCATGCTAGCTCGCGCCTCTAAAAACTTTCTGTCGATCTCTGAAATAGAGCTGTCAGAAATCGAAAACTCGTCCGAAACTCAAGAGATCATGGTGCCTTTCACCCCCGAAAAAATTACTTCACTATCAGCCACTTTCCTACATACTTTTGTTCTTAAATTTTCAAACGGTTGCCCGAAGCTGTCGAAGGTTCAGGAAGTGATAGCCAGCTGGGGCCTCACCTCCGGATACAGGGTAGCACCCATGGATCCTAAATACTTGTATCTGCACCTCTCTTCGGAGACCGATCACAAGAACGTCTGGACTAGAGGCACAAGCAGGATCGACTCCCACATTATGAAAATTATTAAATGGTCTTCGAATTTCTCCACCAATGAAGACTCATCGATTGTATCGGTGTGGGTCACCCTCCCGAACCTCCCCCTCATTTGTTTCGCCCCCCGCAGCTATTAAGAGGATTGCCAACTCCTTTGGTACATTTGTGGCTATGGCTGAAGAAACTAGAAACCTCACCAAGAAAAATTATGCCAAAATCTGCATGGAACTGGATCTATCGAAGGACCTCCCCAATTACATCCAAATCTTCCTCGACAATAAGATACACACTCAACAAATCATATACAATAATAACATCATCTTCTGCAGACACTGTCATATGAGAGGACACTCCACGGAGCACTGCTTCCATGCACACCCTGAGCTGAAGAAGAAAGTGACAAGGAAGGTTGCTTCACCTCATCCGACCAGGAAATCCTAACAACCCCCACTACTACCGTTACCCAACTCCTATATAAGATTTGTTGCAAGTGCCGATAACTCGCATACACAAGATCAAGCATCCCAGGGAAGGGCCATATTGCCCTACAAATCCCCAACCTTAAACCTTACCAGCAAATTCGATATTCTTGTGGCTGATCTTCCAGACGCATCTCAGGAGATATCCCTCACGGTCGCCTCCGAGGATGCCCACTTAGCGAAAGAGGATACTGCGCACAGCGATGTGCCAGAAAAAGAGGCTTAAAAAGAAAAGAAACATTCGACACCAGAATCGAAGGCGGTGGACAAAGATCCCCAAATCAAAGGCCTGAAAGACCCCTCTATACCCTACAAAGAGGTCATTATCCAAGCAAACATTCTGGCCAACAATGGGTAAGAATCAGTGGCCAAGATGCAATAGGGCATCGACGCAGGCCTCACCAGCAAGAACAGCTACTATAGGGCTTTGGAAGAAATTGAAGGCGAGGATTACAAGCACCCCGCTAAAGAAATAGTTGACCCAGACAAGGGTAGACACAACAAAGAGGTCAGTCAGGCTGTAGCCAAAAACAAAAAATCTAAAAAAATGCCAAAGAGGTAACGGCCATGACCACCGGGTCAGCCGCGAAACTCACCAAACCCCCTATCCCCTGTAATCTTGATGCTTAACATCCTCTCTTGGAATGTTAGGGGCGTCGCGAATAAACCTACCCTGAGAAGATTAACAGCATCAAGAAAATCCAAAAAATTAATATTTTAGTGGTTATTGAACCCAAAATCCCCCATAATAAAATCAAGTCCATCTAGCTGCAGTAGGCTTCGCCGATGTGATCGTCGGTTGCCACGATATCTGTTCCTATTTGCTGCAGATGTGAAGCTTAGCATCATTAATGACTCCAGGTTGGTGCTCTCGTGCTGGGTGGAATACTCGATGCTCCAGTCCCGGTCACTTTTGTCTGCTGTCTATGGCAGCTGTGACATCGCCGAACATAAACAGCTTTGGGATTCCCTGAGCGAGACCCACCAACACCATATCAGCCTTCCCTAGCTCTGTTTTATTGACTTCAACGTTGTTGCTAGTAAGGAGAAGAAGACGGAAGGACGTCCTCCCCTCTCGTCGTCCATGCGCAATTTCAACAACTTAATGTTTAGCGCCCATCTATCTCCTCTCCAGTTCTCAGGAAGCCCCTTCAAGTGGTGTAACATGCAGGTAGGCGCTCGACGGTAATACTTTCGTCTTGACAGCGCCCTCATCAACTCGCTGTAGTCAGATTTAGAGATCATCTCTAGTCTTTCGCACCTCAATACGACCGAATCGGATCACTCCCCTCTCATCATTGGCATTAGCAGAAACTCAAATTAGATCAAGTATTTTTTGTTTCCTCGACCTTTGGAGTCATTATCCCCAGTTCAGAAATACCGTGGCTGCTGCCTGTAATGGCACCAACGACTTGACCCCCTCATCCATGTGGCTGCCAACCTCAAAGCTACCAGAAAAGCCTTCACTCAATGGACTAAGGATGCCTTTGGTGACATCTTCCAAGCCATTCGCATCTCCAAGTACAAAGTTAATTGTGCTAAGGTTCTATTCGCTCGCGACAGATCCCCCGCGGCCAGAGCCTCCTTCAACCTCACCAGAGTGTTGTTGAAGTTCCGCTTCAAGGTCGAGACGGAGTTCTAGAAATAAAACGCCAGGTTGACTTGGGATATTGAGGGCGACAAGAACTCTAGCTACTTGTACTCTTGCGTCAAGGGGCACAGACAATAGCTCAACCTTCACCAGATTGCTGGCGAGAGTGGCCGTATCTTGAAAGACCAACGGAACATTCAATCGGCCGTGGCAACTTTTTATTCCCAGTTGTTCACCAAAGATGTCATCCTCAGGGACGAGGATTTCCTTGCAGTGATCCCTCGTTTGATAGAAGATAGTGAAAACACCCAGTTGCAAATCCTGCCCTCCGAAGCTGAAGTCAAAGGAGCCGTGTGGGCTCTGAATGAGCACATCACCCCATGCCCGGACGGATTCACGGGTTTCTTCTTTAGATCTTGGTGGAATATTATCAAGTCGGATATCTACGAGACGGTAACTACCTTCTTTCAAGGAGCAAGATACCCTAGATCGATATCCAGCACCAACCTGATTCTTATTCCCAAAAAGGAGAATCTGAAAACCTTCAAAGATTTTCGTCCTCTGAGCCTATGCACCTTTACTAACAAAATCATCTCGAAGATCAGCGCCAACCGCATGAGCAGGCTCCTTCCCAAGATTATATCTGAAGCGCAAAGTGGCTTCTTTCGAGGACAAAATATTTTAAACAACATCCTACTGGCCTAGGAGACGATCACCTTCATGAAATTCTCGTCTAGGGGTGGGAACATTGCTATCAAACTGGACATGGAAAAGGTGTACGACAGGCTGAACTGGCAATTCATGATTTGGGTGTTCAGGGTCTTCAAGTTTTCGGAGACATGGATTGACATTGTGTGGATATTGATCAGTAACTCGTGGTTCTCCACTATCGTTAATGGTCAAGTTGAGGGATTCTTCAAATCTAGTCACGGTGTCAGACAAGGCGACCCTCTCTCCTCCATCATATTCGTCATTACTGCTGAAGCTTTGAGCAAAAATCTGAACAAGATGGTCGGGACCCCCTGATTCGAATATTACCATACCTCTAGTAATTTTTCGATCATCACTCACCTGGCTTACGCTAACGACATCCTTATCTTCTCGGCTGGCAATGCCGGGTCAGTAAAGGTAGTTAAGAGCACGCTGCAGAGATATACAAAATGCTCTGGTCAGCGTGTCAACCCGAACAAGAGTATTATTTACAGTCATCACTTGGCCAATAGAGAACAATCGGCTATCCTCACTAACATTACTTCTTTTTCTGTTGTGTACCCCCTTTCTCCTATTTAGGGTGCCCGTTGGTGTATGGTAGATCCAATACGGGCATCTTTGATGGGATGGTAGGCAAAATCAGGAATAAAATCGAGGGATGGCACAATCCTCTCGCCTGGCAGAAAGATGATTCTGATTCAACACGTGCTCTCTTCCATCCCCATCTACACCCTCGCCGCTTGCTCCCCTCCTAAGAAGGTGCTCAACTCCATAGAAAACCTTTTTGCCAAGTTCTTATGGGGACACTATGACGGCAGAGACAAGCATCACTGGGCTAGTTCGAATACTATGGCCAGACCTACGGCCGAGGGTGGCCTCAAATTCTGTAGGTTATCTCATGTTGTGGACGCTTGATCCATGAGTTGTGGTGGAAGCTTCGTATCAGTCATTCCATTTCGACTCGATTCATGAAGGCTCGATACTTCAAGCACATTCATCCGTCAGTAGCTTCTTCGAACTGCGGATCCTCGACATCCCGGCGTCGCATCCTGTACGGACGAAGCCTTGCTGAACCTTTGATTCTTCTTCAACTAGGCTTGGGAGTTTCGTCCCTTTTTTATGAATATTGGGTCGGAGATGACCTCTTCCCCCATCTTCTGGCTGCTCCTCCTAGCAGTGCGATCAAAGATCTGTAGGATACTGACAGGGCATGGAATTGGGGGAGGGCTCAGGCGTGGATTAGAGCGAAGGCTACTGCTGCATTAGCCATTTTTGGTTTGACGATTAAGACAGACCCTGACTCTCTGATGTGGTCCCTCTCGGCCAATTGATCATTCTCTCTTGCTTCTGCAGAAAGAGAGGTTGGGGGCATTGGCACGCCATCCCCTATCATCGGGACTTTCTAGCAAACCTGTATCCCTAAAAAATGGTCATTTCTGCTGTAGAGAGCGTGCCGTAAGAAGCTCCCAAAAGACGACACACTCACCACCATTATGGAGGCTTCAACGATCTTCTAGCCACTTGGTGAGGTACCTCGCATGACCACCAGATTGTCGCAGCCGCTATTACGTGGGTCATCTGGAAGAACTGTAACAAATTTAGACTCGAAGGTCGCCAATACTCCGCCAATCAACTCATCAGGGGGGTTAACAAACAAATTTACAAAATTAGCAGACACTGTAAGCACGTTTGGGAGGGTTTCTGGAACTCCCTGGTCTGTTGATCATGTCTGGTTTTTTGTTTTGGGTGTCGAGAGGGGTTCTTCCACGCTCCTTTATTTTTGGCTCTCTTTTTGCTTGCGCTTACTTATAAAGGCTACGATATTTTGTATGTATGTATTTATATATATATATTTATATTTATATATATATTATATATATATATTATATAAAAAATATATATATATATATTATATAATATATATATTATATTATATATATATATATATATATATATATTGGCAGAAAACTCCATTTTATTCCAGTAAGGCTCAAAATGATGAAGCCTGTACAAGTATACCCCTAGGCAAAAAATGCCGACACCTATACAAGTATACCAGCAAAACCAGAGAACCGAAGATTAGGAGAGAAAATAAACCCAAAAACTATTCTGCTCGTGAGAGCAGTAGGACCTGATCTTCTGGCACTGCCTGGTGACCTCCCTGATAATCTGGTCGTCATTGTACTGATAGCCCTCATATCCCACTTTGTTACGATTCTTCCAAATTATCTATATGGCTGCAGCCGCTACAATTTGGTGGCCGTGGGACGCAGTAGCCCAGTCAACCAGTAGGTCGTGAATGCGCCCAATACCCGTCGCCCTTCTACACCTTTGAGATATCACTTCCAGACCCCGGCGGGAAGATCCCCTTGACAATATATGTGGTCGACAGTTTCCGTCTGACGATCTGTGCAGCAGATGCCAAGCTGAATCCAATGGTGTGCAGAATATCATCGGTGGGTAACCTCTTCCGAGTAGCTCTCCAAATAAGGATGGACCACTTCTTAGGAATACAAGTCTGCCAGAAAGCAGCGTTGATCTGTGATTGCGCTCCGCTCCCACGGACCAGATGTCTGGCCGAGCTCTCCGAGAATACGCCCGACGGTTCGGCTGACCAACGCAGCTCGTCTGCTTCGTTACCAATCTTCAGGCCACATTGACGGATGAAGTCCTCTGCCGCATCATCGGTCTAATTGCGTATCCTAGCCCAATCCTAGTCGTTCCCAGCTGGATCCCACATATCTCTGATCCTGGTTATCCCGCGGTCCGCAGTGCGGTTAAGGAGCAAGGTATCTCCGGCTTAACGTTAGAAGAAGAGTGAGGAATCACCGTCGCCCAGATAAAGCTGAATCTCCGGTTCGACTATGGTACGTCCAAAAAGGATGTGCCGCCATGTAGCGGATGACCTAATATTGGAGGCTGCCTAGAAAGGATGAGAATGCTTGAAGTATCTGGCCTTCATGAATCTAGCCCAAAGATTCTGACTCGTACGCAGCTTCCACCACAGTTTCATAGAGAACGCATCAACAATGTGAGAGATTCTGGCAAATCCCATGCCTCTCTCCTCGGTAGACCTGGCCATGAAGTCCCAGCTAGCCCAGTGATGTTTAATGTTCCCACCGCTATGTCCCCAAAAGAAGTCGCACAAGATGTTTTCAATCAAGCGGATCACCTTCTTGGGGAGGAGCATGTTGCAAGGGTATATATAGGAATGGAAGTGAGCACGTGATTGATGAGGATCATCTTCCTGCCTGGAGATAGGGTGGCATTATGCCATCCCTCGAGCTTTTTCCTTATTTTGTTAATCAGCCCGTCAAAGATGTTAGCGTTAGATCTCCCGTACACCAGTGGGCATCCGAGGTAGAGGAAAGGGAGGTGCTCGATGGTGAAAGAGGTGATATTGGAGATCTTAATCGTACTATCTCTTCCCATGTTGTGATGCGCGTAAATGACACTCTTGGCGGAGTTGAACTTCTGGCCCAAGCTGGCTTCATATCTCTGAAGGGTGTTGTGCACCACCTCCATCGACCTGACATACCCTGAGGAGAAGAAGAGTATGTCGTCGGAATAAGCTAGGTGGGTAATGATCGAACAGCCGTTGGCGGTATAGAAGTATTGGAAGTTCGTAGTTCCAACCATCTTGTTCAAATTTTTGCTCAATGCGTCCGCCGTGATGATGAAGATGGTGGAGGATAAGGGATCACCATGCTTGACACCCCGGCTAGATTTGAAGAAGCCGTCAGCTTGGGCGTCGATGACGGTGGAGAACCACGAGTTACTGAACGATCTCTACACAATATTAGTCCAAGTCTCCGAGAAGCCAAATGTCCTGAAAACCCAAATCATGAATTGCCAGTCAAGCCTGTCATAAGCTTTCTTCATGTCCAATTTGATCGCTATGTTGCCACCTTTAGCAGGGAATTTCAAGCAGGTAATAAGCTCTTGAGTGAGCATAATGTTATCTTGGATGTTTCTACCTTTGACGAAGCCGCTTTGCTCCTCCGAGATGATCTTAGGGAGAAGACCGGACATACGGAAGGCGATGATCTTGGAGATGATCTTATTTGTGAAGTTACACAGGCTGATGGGATGAAAGTCCCGAAAGGTTTCCGGATTGTCTATTTAAGGGATGAAGATGAGATTGGCGACGGTTATGGCCCTGGGGTAGGTCGCTCCCTGGAAGTAGGCAATGACCACTTTGTGGATGTCCTCCTTGATGATGTCCCAACATTAACGAAAGAAAGTCCTTGAGAAACCGTCGGGTCCAGGCGCGCTGTGGGCATCAAGCGCCCAAACAGCGTCTTTTATCTCGATTTTGGTCGGAGGGATCTCCAGCTTAATGTTGTCGTTGTCGTCGATGAGGAGAGGAATCTCGGCCAGAAGGTTGTTGTCTCTATGGACCCTTTGTTTGGTGGAAAGCTGGAAGTAGAAGTCCGTGGCCGCAGCTTGGATATTTCGCTGGTTGCTGATGATGTTGCCCGATTCATTTTTGATCTGGTGAAGCGTCAGTCTCTGTTTACGGCCATTGGCACAAGCGTGGAAATATGCCGAGTTTTTGTCTCCCTCACTGTCCCATTTGAGCCTCAGTTTCTGCTTCCAATATTTCGTTTCCACTTTCAGACAGAATTTGAGAATGGCTTTGGTGAGGTTAAGGCGGTCCTGGCGGCCGGCGAACGATCCGTAAGAAAGAGTGTTTCTATGTGGGTGACATCATCTTCCGTCGCCCGAACCTCATAAAAGATATCCCCATATGCCTGTTTGCTCTATGCGGTCAGAGCTTTCCGCGTAGCCTTGGAGGCCACTCTAATCAGTGGGTCAACTTCGTCCACAAGGTTCCATGCTTCTGCGACTACATTCTTGAATTGATGGTGCTCGCTCCAGAGGTCGAGAAACTGGAAATTCTTTTTGATCTGGCTGGAGGAGTTTTTTATTTCCACAAGCAGCGGGGCATGGTCGGACTCGGTAGCGTTGAGATGGGAGAGTCTGGAGCTGAAGCCCATGTCGTACCAGAGAGTGTTGTTGAGGGCTCTATCAAGGCAGAAATATTGGCGACGATCGCCTTTTTGCATATTGCACCAAGTGAACGCGTTTCCCGATAACTGGATTGAGGAGAGGTTGGCATTAAAGATGAAGTTGTTGAAGTCATGCATGGCCATGTGAGAAGGAGGCCTGCCCTCCGACTTCTCCTCTCTACAAGTGATAGCATTAAAGTCCCCAATACAGAGCCAAGGGATATTGATATGGTTGGAGTGGATATCGAAGAGGTCATCCCAGAGTTGTTTTCGAACAATAATGTCACAGCTGCCATGAACAGCAGAGAGAATGGCACATTTGGGGAGGGATGGATGCTCAATCCATCACAAAAGAGCCTGCTCGATATCCTGAATAACTCCGATGAGGAAATCCTGGGAGACGAGGATCCAAATGTCATTGTTGCCAGCTACCGTATTATGGAATCCTAATTGAAGCTGGATAGCTTTGATTTTCTTGGAGGAGATCTTCGGTTCTATAATGATCAAAATGTCAACCTTGTGAAGTTTTTTTAGGGTAGTAATCCGCCTCTTGGTGGGTTTGTTGGCCAGACCGCGAATATTCCAGGCGAGGATGTTAAGCATTAATGTTATGGTTGAGGGCATTTTTTATCCGCTTGTCTGCGAATCTTGTACAAATTGTAGTTATCTCGTTGACTTCTGCGGACTTGTTCTTGGTTGGGTCCTGGGTGTCGGTGAGGAGGGCCTTACAGGGGGATCCTTTCTCCAGCGGAGTCCAGAATGGTCTCTCCGTCGGGGAGAATTAGAGTGTCTACCATGCATCCCGATTCAGCTCCTACTGACTGTAGGGGGACTCCTGCTGCTATGACCTGCATACCTCTCAGGACCTGCTCTGGTCCCAGGATCGCCAGAGCCTCTTTAACAGTGACAATGTTTTCGTTGGGGAGGGACTCGAGGTCTTGGGAGGTTTCCATGTCTTCAGGTGTGGCGGACTCAGCAGTCACTTCCTTGCGCCTGGATAGGTCCTCAAAGGGTACTATGGCCTGCGAAGTCTCGGTGCCGTTCGAATCCAGGACGTCGCCCTTGTTGGATGTGTTGGTCTGGTCTTCATGGATGGCCTGTGCTGGCTTGGTGGCAACCGGGTCCTGGAAGGTGATAATAGCTTGCAGCGGCTCGGTGGCTTCTGAATCCAGGATGTCAAACTTGTTGGAAAGGTTCAGGGATGCGGAGGAGCTATGGGCCGCATCTTTGGCAGTGGAGAAACTCCTGTCCGACGTTCCGACGGGATCTTCGAACCTAATGTAGGCGTTAGGGAGCAGAAACAGCGGGGGGGGAGGGGGTAAGATTTCTATTCAATATTACCTCCCTTGTTATGGGCGTCTTTCCTGGCGGGATTCCTCTTAAGCTCGGGGTGTAGGCAAAAATAGTGTGCCTGAAGGTGGCCCTGCTGACGGCAATATTTGCAGTAAATGACGTGGTTGTCGTAGACTATTCGCTGGGTGTGCATCTGGTGACCCAGCTCAAGGACGATGTAATCGGGGGGCTCATTGTTCAAATCTTGTTCCACGCAAATCTTAGCGTAATGAGCTTTAGTGAGGTTGCTGGTCTCTTTCGCTGATGCCACGTAGGTCCCGAACGAGTTGGCAATACGCCTAAGGGCCGCAGGGACAAAGCAGATGAGAGGAAGGTTGGGTAGGGTCACCCATGTCGCGACCTTTGCGAAATCTTCTTTGGTGTTAAAATTTGGGGACCACCGGATGATCTTCATAAGGTGGGATTCCACCCTACATGTGCCCTTGGACCAGATGGTCTTGTGATGAATCGTCGAGGAAAGGTGTAGCAGGATATGCTTTGGGTCCAGGAGGGCGACCCTGTAATCCTCGGACAGCCGCCAACTGAGGATAACTTCCTTAACTCGGTCAAGCTTCGGGCAGCCCAAGGAGAATTTGAGGATGAGAGTGTGGGGGAAGGACGAGGATAAAGAGGTTAGTTTCGTAGCGGAGAAGGGAACCTAGGGAACCAGAGATTCCGAGGGGTACTCAACTTCCGGGAGCGAAATGTCGAGGAAAAGGCTACCCCTCTTGGCTGCACGGTTCGGACGCAGCAGGGCGGCGTAGCAGGGTGCCGAGCCACCAGACGTGGGGTGCGACGTCGAGGCTGCACTGATAGAAGGCGATCCGCAGGCGGGCAGGATAGGCTAGGGAGAGGACTGCCTGGGGGCCTCAGACGAACCGAGAATACGAGGGGGGCAGTAGGAGAAGGAGACGGACGGGTGACCGGAGGGGCAACTACGGAAGGGGGCTGATGCTCCCCGAGGAGGGGACCGACTGCCAGGGGATCCGTCGGAAGAGCTCGCACCGGGGAAGGGAGAGGTCCAGAGATGAGTGGGACACCGGCACAAGGAGGAGCAAACGCGGGACCCGGCGCCCCAACACCCGAGGGGGAAGTGCCCGAGACACCTAGGAGAGGGGGCCTAGAGTCCAAACCGGATGGGGGCGACAATCCAGCCTCGGTGGCCGCCGTAGTGGGATATGCGCCCGCTAGAGGTAATGGGCATGCACCCACAGGAAGAGAGGAAGGGGAGTGGGGCCACGCGCCGAACCCGGGAGTAGAGGGCCATGAGCCAACAAAGTGAGCTACGGAAGGCCATGCGCCCTCATGGGGAATTTGAGATGCGCCAGGGAGCTGGTGCAGCCATGCACCCATATTAGACAGTGGGGGCCATGCACCCCCCAGGGAGATGGCCATGCGCCCGGGGAGGAGATATGGGACCATGCGCCGAGAGAAGTCGGCTGAGGCCAATAGCCGGCAGGCAAGCATGCGCCTGAACAAAGAGGGGACCATGCGCCCAAGGCTGAGCCTCCCTCGTGGAGCGCAAAGCTCGAGGCGAGGTCAAATCTTTGGGTTTCGAAATTTGAATTGAGGTAGGACGTTGGACGGGAAAGCGGCAATCCCGAAGGAGTCCAAACAACTGGCCAGAGGGGGCGGCAGGCGTGCCACATGGACCGGCGGTGGGGACGCCGTCCGCGATCGTCGAGGAGAGGAGACCGTTCGGGGGCCCTGGGAGGGGGTGGAAGGGGCGGATCGGCTCGTCGGAGCAGCCATCGAGGGGAGGGTGGAAACTGGAGGAGGGGAGGGAGGAAGCTGGCGGAGCAGGGAGACTGGCGGAGGGAAGGAAGGTGGCTGGCGGAGCATGGTCGGAGGAGGATGCGGGAGGTTGGGGGTCAGGCGAATGGGGGAGGCGGTTGAGAACATGGATGGGAATCACCGGCGAGGGGGACACCGGAGGAGGCCCGACGGAGGCGACGAGAACCTGGGAATGGGCCATGGGCAGAGCAGGGCGGGGGGGGAGAAGGGTCCGTCGGCCGCCGGCTAGCGGCAAGGGTGGGGGACCCGCGGGAGGAGAGCTGGGGGGGAAGGAGAAACATTCTATATTATATATATATATACATACATACATACATACATATATACATATAAATAAATATATATATAAATATAAATATAAATATAAATATAAATATAAATATAAATATAAATAAAAATATAAATATAAATATATATATATATATAAATATATATATATATATATATATATATATATATATATATATATATTCTTTAAAAATATATATATATATCCTTAAAAATAAATAAATAAATAAAACTCTAAACCCTATTGCACCACCCTTGGCCGCCGTCATCACCGTCGCTACCGCCGGACGGTCGGCAGCTACAAAATAGAAGCACAGAAGCAGTAACACCACGACCAACTACAACAATGAAGCCCTCTTCGCGTCTTATTTTCTTCCTACTTATTCGTTCATTTAACGCACTAATTGTGCAGGTGCGTAGACAATCTAACCCAATACAAACCCCTTCAAGTTGATTTAATTAATTTGTGATGTACACGACGAAATTGATTTCTGAAATCGAGAAGATCAACTCGATTTTTGGGCAAAAAACTGTCCTGAAATGTTGTTTTGGAAGCCGATTTGCAGTTCGGTTATCAAAATTTTAAATTTTTATTTGAGCAACATTGTAGACAACATATACAACATTGAAAAAAATATTTTTAGATTTAATTTTCATTTGTTTGATATTAAGATAAATTAGTTTGAAAATCACAAAAAACTAGTTTTTAAAATAATGAAATCTGATACAGGGTCTGTTCCGACAAAACGGAGAACTTGGTCACGAACCAATTGTATAAAAATGTGCGTATGTACTTTATGCGCATATAGGCTTTGATAGAATTCGAATTGGTTGCGCATGTGCAACAAATTCGACCCGTACCCGTCAAAAAATATCGTATCGGTTTTTTTTTGCAAAATTCTTGATTACTATGTACACGCTCCTCAACTTGTAGTGAAACTTATGCCATTAGATTTATAGCATTGCGCTGGTCAATCGACCGAAGCTTGGCTGATTCTGAGACAGTTGACCGGATCACCGTTTGTCCTACGATCCGATTCAATCGGCATTTTTGTGATAGGATGATCGGAATCCAAAACTGGTCATACTGTTGACTTTATATCTTCAAAGTGGACTTGTAGACATATAGTTTACTAACTTTAGAGACCCTTAGGTTTGTCACATTTTTTTGTACAAAGCGGGTCTAACGATGGACATCATTTTGACCCAAAATTATCGTTTTGCCCTTGTGTCCAAATTGGGCTTATAAGTAGTCTATTATGACTTTCTTACCCATTCTAAAAATGTTGATGATGTCTATTTTAGCATCCAAAGACATTGCAGAAGTTTTACTTTGTTGCTTCTATCGGCTTGACAAGTTCGCTTGTGGGACGTCATCAATTCACACCACCTCCAGAAAAGTATACCTTGCCATATTTTTTAATTATTTACTATTATTTTAGTATATTTTTTTTGGTTATTTACTTATTTTATTTCAGTTTATGCTTCCAAGTCATATTTGGGTGCAAAGACTCAGTCATTTTTGTTACTTTTTTTTAATTTTATTCATGTTGACTTAGTTCTAGAGGACCACCATATTATTCTGAGGTATTGGTATATCTCTTTTTGCCATGACACATGTATTCCACGAGTTACGCATCTCGTAAGACCTCGAACTTGCGTATCAATTGGCCAGCAGTACGTATAGGGACGTGTGATAGTTTGTAAGTGCTGAAAGAAATACTTGTTAGAAGACTTAGCAGTTATTAAAGGTATTTTCATGGATACGATATAGATCGAACCAAGGGATGGGGAGGACAATTCCTTAACATATGGGTTACTATGCACATTTCCTTTTATAAACTGTAAGCTCCGTAGAAGATGCGAGTGAGACGACCCTTTATTCCAGTTGGCCACTGACGTTTTATGAAACGCTATGCGCTTTATGCCCGTGGTGCCCAAAAAGGGATTATGCCAACCCAATTTTAGCCAGACATCCCATGCATTGAAGGTTTGTTGTTAACAGTACATTTCACATAGATTGGTTATGAGGCCTATTTTTGTGTGGTTTATATTCAGTTTTATATGGCATACTATATGTATGTTGTTACGTCCCTCTAAAGACCTGGTGATCTCTCCACGTATTTTGCTGAGCAGTTATTATTGAGTAGTTGGATAGGTGTTGATTTTTTCATGGGATTTCATGTGTTTTTTCTTGGTATTTGCACTATATCCTTCCATATCTAAATTTTTGTCTTATATTGACTCATTATGCTATTATAGCCTAGTATTTGCAATCTTATTATTTTCTCGAGCTTATTCGAACATGTATATTACTAGGTGGCCAAATTTAATATATTATGTTCATTCTTGATACCTATTTTGTTGATTGAGATATAGATAGTTGTTATGATATTGAAAGAAGTAAACATATAGCTTACCTAGACAGCTTATACGTATTCACAAAACTATTGGTTGGAGACTGATTCAACTATATATGTCATGAGTAAGGTATCCTTGAATTTTTGGAAACGTAATGCTTTATGTTCAGAAAAATACTTAGACTATATTCAACGGTATTTTAAGTCAAAGTTATTTTAGGTATAGTTGAAAGGGCCCTTCTATAATATAGATATAAATAGCCTAAAGCGACACGATGTACTAGCCTTCATAATAACGCTAGCTAGGATCCAGCCCATACAGTTAACCCAAAGTAATAGAGATTTATTAGATCAATGAATAATAGTTGTTAGCTATTTTTTAAACATAAAACAAATCATGTTTCACAGAATTCAGCCATACAGAACTCGATGTTAGCTTCAAGTTCTGGCCGAGTTCGGTGCGCCTTGTCCCAGATCCGATTCGAGCGCTGGCCTGCATCTATTTAAATTATATCTCTTTATAGTTGGTCATCTTTTTTCCCAAACAACAGCCAAAAACACCCCTCCAAACCCTATTCTTTTAAAACCCCAGCCTTGGTTCTCTCAAAATTTAGGCTCTTTTTCTCTCCAAATATTGGATCTAAGGTTCTCTCGGTGTTCTATTCAAATCTCCATCATTTTTTGAGGTAATTTTCTCACTTTCTTCTTCAAATTATCAAATGGCTCCTAGATTTGCTAAAAAGAAGAAAAGAAGAGATGGTGCTTCGACTTCGAGCCCATCGTATGGTCATCTAGAGAGTCTTTTTAGTCCTCCTCCTCCTTCCGATGAGAATAATTTGATGGTACTCTATTTGTAGACTTAGAGACATCTATGGCTTGGTTTGATGACTATCATAAATGAGCTATTTGTCCTGAAAATTCCATTAACTTCAGTTTATTTCCAGAATACTGTTTGACTTTTCAAAACATTGGCCTACATAATTTTTTGGAAGTTGCTAACCCGATATATAGAAATGCAGTTCGCATGTTCTATTACAACTTGTAATATTCATAGAACATCATGTACTCATCTGTCTGTCGAATCAAAATAGAATTTGATGATGACGACTTGAGATGGCTCCAGGTTTCTAATATTGGAGATGCTCTAGTTAACATCACCAAAGTCCAATTCGGTCTTGACTTAAACTTAGTTACCTTCGAGGACGCGATGTGTGCTCCGAACCCAGATCCCTGGGATGGCTCATATTACGGTACTTGAACCAACACTTCTATGAACTCCATCGGATCATTATGGTGTCTATCTTGCCAAAAATGAGATCAACCGATGAGATCACGTATTTGGAGTTATCTTCTATGTATCACATTCATTTTGGGATTTCTTTCAGTCTCCCAAAACTATGATGGAGGCTATGGTCATCTGCAAGAAGGTCGGTCGAAACCTTATCTACCCGATGATTCTCCCTATCATATTTCATAGATGCAACATTCGTTTAGATTCGTGTCCCATTGATGACACTCTATTAGAAATCCATAGGTCTCGTAGGTTTTGTCTTCCTCCTCCTCCTTTAGTTGCTGTCGGAGGCGTTCCATCTATTCCTCAGGCCCCTCAGCCTGAACCAGCCCTTGCTGATGTTCCTCTTCCTCACACCATAGACTAGCTTTATGTCTTAATGACTCTTCAGAACGAGCGATTTGAGGCTCGTTGTACTCTTAAGGATAGATATTATTAGGCAGAGCGCATTTGTCAGAGAGACACAGACTACCATCTCACTTACCAGTTTCAGACCCTACGGAATGGTATTACTGATATTCAGTGGACCATAACTCATCATCGCTTCGGTACCACTCCTATGCTACGTCATTCGAACTTTGTTGGATCCAGATTTGATGATCATCAGGCTCGAAGATACTTTGACCCTACTACAGCTTACATAGATTCTACCCGATCTGTTGACACTAGTGACGATGAGAGTTGACGAGGTATTTAGGTTTTGGATATTTATGACTCATTCTGCTGATGGTGATGATGATTTTTTGTATTAGACTTTGGTTATGCACTAGTTTGTATTAGTTATGGTTAAGCCTCTTTTAGACTTCCATATTATATTAGTGAGTTTTATGTACTTGCATGCTACTGCTACTGCTGCTTAGTGAGATCTACTTGTTTATTTTAGTTCTACTCATGTAGTTTGATTGTTGGCCATGTCTATTTCATTACTCTATTATTTGGTATTATTATGTCTTCTCTGTTTGTTGTTTGTGCTCAATATTTACGAGGGAGTATCCATTTTGTACAAATAATAAAGGGGGAGAAGAGTATACCAAATACACCCACGAGAATCGAAAGAAATTGTAATGGTCAAACCCTTATAAATTTTAAGTTATTTTTTTTTATATTTTTTGGTATGAACTCAAAGTCTGTCAATTATCAAAATGGACAGATTGCTGGCCAATTGGTCATAGTTATACCTGATTTTGATAATCAACGTAAACTTTGGTTGATACGCAAATAATAAGCAGCTACAGGTAAAAAATAGAACGTCTACTTCTACATTGCTGCTACTCATCGTCTTCATCAAAAAAAAAACTTCAAATACTGATCAAGACATATTCTTTATATCTTATTTTGTATTTTATTTTATTTTATTGAGTCTAAAAAAATGAGGTCGATCAGACTGGCAACTGGCTTTTCTACTAAACTCCACTTTCAAAATACCTACCTATCTACTCCACATTCCATACTAGCCAATACCCAATATCCAATACCCATACTAGCCCAATACCAAATATACCCAAAGTACAATCTTTATTGGAATACAATCACTGGTCAGAGAACTCAATCTAAGAGTTCAGCCAGAGTTCGGCTAGGTTCGTTCCTGATTGTTAGTGGTCTTGTTGAAGACCTGCAACCAATTTTTGAATTATGAAAATATGGACCCTGAACTCATGCCGAGTTCTGCCCACAAAATTCTATAAACATTTGAAAAGTTCCTATTCCAAATCATTCATTAATTCTTCTCTTCTCTATCTATTCCGAAGCATTCGAGAGCTCTATACTTTCACATGTAGCCTTTAAACAACTCCTAGCCAAGTCAAGTACCTTTCCTGTTCGATCTTGAGTTTGGTTCGTGTTTGTAAAGAAGGCTTTCCAAAAATGTGCATGTTTTCAAAGTTTGCCTTATTTGAAGTTGCGAGTCCTTCGGATAAAAACTATTGGTTGTAAGGAGCTTCAAGCGCTTC
The DNA here is from genome assembly GCA_029216955.1 of Iris pallida. NCBI lineage: Eukaryota > Viridiplantae > Streptophyta > Magnoliopsida > Asparagales > Iridaceae > Iris > Iris pallida. The sequence continues at coordinate 4,730,286 of JANAVB010009200.1, read as the reverse complement.
AGATTCAAGGCTTGTACAATAGTAGATTAACATCGAGCAAGAGTACTCGAGACTGGATTAATCCTCTCTATGAGATACCAGTATACATTGCTGTATCATGAGTTTGCTTTTCTGATGCTCTTTACTTTATGCATGTAATTTGATATACAGTTTGTTGTCATTTTCCTAACACTTATCACCTATGACACTACATACAATTTTAAATTTGATGATTATATTTCTGTTGCACACATGCACTCTATTTACCCGCTCTAGAGGTGCTCAACGTTCCTACCTTACCCTCTGATGACATTTGATTCTTTTTGCTGAGCGACCTCTTTAGTTGGTCTTTACTTTCTTTCATTTATTTTTTACGAGTTCAGATTCCATTCTCATTCTAGCTTGGTATAGATTTGTCTCTACCTGACTGTTTTCTCACTTGACTATTATTCATTTCTTTATTTGACTATTTCTTTTATTGCTACTGTAGATGAGATATAGATATACCTGAGCCTATTTACTGTGTGTGTTGATTATTATAAATCTTATGTGTGTATTCGAAGATTCCACATATCGGAGTATTCTTCGTATACATACAGTTAGCATGCTACATATTCCTAGTGAAGAGCTGAAAGCCGAACGAACTCCCTACCGGCTATGCCGGGCACATAGTAGCAAGTACTGTTTGGACATGCTGGAAATGAGGCGAGTGACGGGTGAGCAGAGCGATAAAGCAACTTCCCCCTGATGTTAAAAGTTAATACAGCTACTGTAGCTCCTACGTAAAGTGGAACCGGGGAGTGACAAATAGAAAATCCTATACACATGCCTATTAGTGAAGCAAATAAGTTGTTGTACGATTATGATACATATATAATATAGTAGGCATGATAGTTAGGAAAGTATTATATTAAGCACTAGGTTTCCTTCAATGCACTTTAGCTTGCCTAGATAATCATGGATAGATCGACTTTAGAGTCTCAAGAAATTAGATCGATGATCTATATAGAAATTCGGATGTACGAGATAAATGTAAATGATGATGGAAGATAATTAGGGCAAATGATGGAAACATACCACAAGGAGTGGGCTAGAAAATTATATACCAATTTATGAAGACTATGAGTGATTGGTAGGAATTAGTTTTGAGGTTAAAAATAATAATAGTAATAAAAATAGTATGTAAAAGGTAAGATGGTCAAGTAGAAAATTTAGAATTTAGTCGTTAGAAGTTTATGACGTGCCTTAGAGTTTGTTACATCCATCTATATCACTTGCGTACCATAGTAGAGTGAATCATTCTATTTTTTTGGTTCGTATACATCGTTGCACTACTTGCCAAATTTGGGAGTGCAAGAATGACACACAACCTGTCATGACCCGATCCCAAGATTCTGGATCCAGTCGGATCAGGCCCAGGCTGCACCGTTGTGAGACGGCGGCAGTAAGCTGTATCCATCAGTAGTAACTCAAGCACAACATTCTAAAATACGGGAATAAAAAAACTTTTATTTAAAATATCAAAGTCTAGAACTAATGTCTATCTAAGAAATAAACATACAAATGTGGTAATAGTCAAATTATTACAACCAGTCTTTCATTACAACCTAAAAAAATAAAGAAACTAAACTTCAAGTGCTACTTGAAATCCTGGCCTTCCTGATTGGGTTCAGCTATCTCCTCGGAACTCGAGTCCGTAGTTGGTACTAAAGGGCACCTCCTTGTCTTTGTAGTCACCTAAAAATGTTGGTCCCCCGTCAGGAGAGGAACAAGAAACATATATCCAAGCTAATATCCGAAAGTAGGTACAAAATGACACCTCCTCGTCATTGAGTCAAGTGTCGATACAGTATATAATCCTAATAATTCAATGCATTTAATTATCAACTAAAACACGAATTTGAATAATATAAAACTTGTCTTGGTTTTCTGGTGTTGTAGGTGACGACAGGAAAATATTCAAGCTAATGTCCGGAACTGAACCCTACATTAGTGAAATATGTGTTAGTTGCCACTCTAAGGTTTACTACAATTCTAATTAATTAACTTATTAATAGTACAATAATAAACTAGCCTCTAAATTCACTAATAATTATAATAAGGCAGTTGCTTAATTATAAAAATATTTTAGAGAAACTCTAACTGAGAAATATAAAAAAAATACTTTTTAGTAATAAAATAATAAAACTTAATATTTCCTTAAAAGGAATTATCATTAATTTAATTAATAATAAGATCGCGACAAATTAGTATTTATTTGTGTCTATGAAAATGATTTATCCAAAAATACTATTTTAATACTTTTAACGTAATACACATAATTAGCAACTAGTGGATAAATGATCTTTTTAATAAAAACTTTTTATTATAATAACGTGAGAATTTACTATATTTATCTAAAATGAATAATAAACAGATTTTTTACTTTAATAAATAGAACTAATATTTAATTAGATTTACTTATATTCAAAACACCCTTTTTGGTAATGGAAATACTTTTGAAAATAATTAGCATATTATTTGCGTAAAATAATCGTAACATATTTATAATATTTTTAAATCTATAATACCATGATTATTACGATAATCATTTATTTAGCAATCATTTTATTTATTTTATATATTTACTAAGAACAGTATTTAAATATGATTTTACTATATTCTAGTAAGACAACAGTAATATTAACTACTATTTATTAACTATTTTATGTGAAACATTTATTTAATTAATTATAAATAATCCAACACTTTGTGATGGCCTAATAATTACTAGAAATTCTAATAATTAATTAACCGTCAATTATCATCTAATTAATCGATTATTAAGATAACTAATAATCAACATAATTAGGAAACTAATTATCCAGAGTTGACATAGCTTTATTCTGTCAACTTTGGTCGGACCTGATTACGGGTTTTTGTCCAATTTTATTCTGGAAATAAAATGGATTTCTGTCAGAACCTACCAGAAAGCTGATGAAGGAGAACCGAGGGAGACCTCGGACTCGGGTCGACGTTCGAAGGTGCTCGGAACACCGGAAAGCCGGAGAAAGTGCCGCATAAGGGCACGACGATCCTCGAACACGAGGGCGCACCGGGGGAGAAGGGGGGCGGACACGGGGAGCACCGGGGATGCCGTGTTCGGGTGTCACGATCCGTACCCACTATTTGGGTACGAAAACATAACAACGCCCAGCCTACGCCGCAGTGTCGGCGGTAGAACGCTGTCCTAGGTCACAATATCTAACAATATAATGCTAAGCAGTTATACTCCCCGAATGGGGGTGACATAGCAGATACAGTCTTAATCACATCTAAGGTAGAGCATGATAAGGATAAATAAATCATAAAATCCAAAAGAGATACAGGAGATAGAAGTCCAAGTGTCTAAGATACAAAATCCAGAAATACATCTCAAAACTCAATACAGTAATCGACAAAGTAAATACAACTCCAGACAAATGAAATAACTATCTAAACAACCTCTAAGTGTCTCCTCTAGGCTAGCAGGCAACCTCCAAGCTATCTGTAAAATTTATCAACAGGTCCAGTCAGGACAGGAGCGAGTATAATACATCTCAACAGTTCATAGCAGGTTAGAAAATATAATCATGCAGTAAAGTAAGATACAGGTACTGAAAGAAATACGGTATGTAAACAGAGAGAGAACCGTAATAGAAATATCTACTATAAATAGAGAACTAATATGTGGCTAGTGAGTCAGAGTACAACATGGACATGTAAATGGCATGGGATGATTCTGATAAGACACTACGGAATGATTATGATAAGATACTACTGGTGTATTATTCATATGTCCACTTCTACTCCCCCGTACCCCTAATCAATATACAAGGATCCAACCAGGTTATGTTATGATTCTATGTACAGCCCCCGAAGGGTGATAAACCCCAAAGGGTGGTACATAGTAGACCCATAAATGGGATAAGGATTCCAGGAAGACTTTGTGATCATAAGAGTATATGTCACAAGTGATCGAAGAACCAACGAAGCATAGTGATATGCCATGTAAGTGAAACGCACAGAACATAGAGTACCCGATGCTCCCTAAGGATAACAACTCAAGAAGGGATCCATATAGTACCAATCTGTGTGACCAATGTGACAGTACAAGTAAAGTAATTTAATACAGGAAATAATTCTAAGCAGGATATGAAATGATCAGAGAATGTACTCGCCTGATATCTGAATGTCCAAGGTAAAGATACTGTCCGAGGAGAGGTGTCTGGCTCCTAATTATAATAGCATAAGTCACAACATGTCCAGAAGGGTAATATAAAGCACTACAATGCATTCTACATGAATCTAGGTCAAACTAGGGCAAAGTCAACCCTTGGTCAACTCTGGTCAACTGCACTAGTCAAACTAGGTCATGTCCTAACCCAGCAAGTCTTACTAGGCCTAACCAAGACTATCCTAGCAAGCACACATCAATACAAGGCTATACAAGCCAACAAACACCCAACTCTATATAGCATGCAATTATTCAATACTCAATATGCAAGAATTCACATTAGATATACACTAGGTAATCTATTACTTTAAGCTATACATGTCTACACATATACACATGCATATATTGGTATTCAACATTTGGTCTATAATCATGACATTTCAATAGCTATATAAACTTATATATTACAATACAATATGCTACCATATATATAATATACATACATAGCTAAGTTAACTATATTCATAAATACTTATTTAAGAGGCCATGTGTGTGTATGTGAACATGGCAAAGGGGCAAGTGAGGGTTAAATGGGCATACATAGTGTATACATATCAAAGAGTGTCAAAGTGTAAGTGAACAAAGTGTCAAGTGTGATAGTGTCAACATAGTGTAAGGGGTACATGAGGTAATATAGAATTTGTGTTAAAATAGAACATTACATCTCATTAACTTATATATTACATATATTACATCTATTATTATATTACATTCATACTTGCATTCATTCATCATTCATTTATTCTCTTGCACTACTATATGCACCATACATTACAAACTATGGAACCTACATATTCATTACAAGTCATACTTATACATGCTTACATTAGATAGGATACTTACACCTCATACATCATTTATTTAAAAATTTACTCATGCTTGCATTCTCTATTTAATTACATAATATATATACATTAACATGGGTTAAAATCAAATAGAACATTATATTACACACAAGGGTGCACAAAATGCATATGTCGAATAGTAACTCCTACTAATAATCAATACTGTACCATCTCAGTATGAATTAAAATCTAGGATTAAAGTATGTTATAGATCTATGTGTTAGCTTTCCGAAACTTCAAACGGATCGCGTTTTTATTTTCGGAAACTCCCGAAATCGCAAAAACACCGAGAACGCGTTTGTCTTTCGTACAGCTGACACTCAAATAATTCTCTAGAAAGTTACAGAAAGAATTAGGCCTATTAATACATATTTTTGGTAAGCTAACTTCAATACGCTTCTTTTAAAAAAATGGGAGATTAAACCAAGCTTTGAGCTAGAAGTTAAGACATTTCTAAGTTAGGGCTGAAATTAAAAATGTGGATAAAAATCATGACGGATTTAGATAGTTTGAGCCAAAAGAATACACAATATATATCCTAATTATCCACAACAATAATGACAATAATAATATGAGGAACCACACTCACAAACTTGATTATATAATCATCATGAACCATTTATTACATATATAAATATAGATACACTCTCATTACAATATATATATATATATATATATATATATATATATATATATATATATATATATATATATATATATATATTTTATATATATATATATATATATATATATATATATATATTTATATATATATATATATATATATATATATATATATATATATATACATACACAAATCTATATATGTTACATGAACACATCTATAAGAGATACATGAATGAAATGTAAAGTACTCAAGAACACATCTCTACATATTCAAATCTGAGATTTAATATGAATTAATTCATTTAATCAATATTTTAAATATAAAATGTGTCCAAGTTTGGAGATTTTTTCCATGAACACAAGACACAACAATAATACAATAAAAATCCCTAAAGGACACATAATGTACACAAGAGGACACAAAATAGGGACACAATAATGGGGGTCATTCCTATGGTTAAAACTTTCCTAAATGCAAAATGGAGAAATAAAAGAGAAGGAAATATTACCTAAAGGAGAGAAAATCCAAGGAGAAAGGCTTCTTCCTTGGGAGAGCTTGAGAGCACTTGGGGAAGAAGACTTCTCAAAGAAAGGAAATGAGATGGGAGTCCTATTAGGGCCGGCCACAATGGTTATATCCCCCCCCCCCATTGAATATTACAAGTTTGCCCCTCCCTTAGTTACAAGTGTTTAAAACAATTTTTGGTTAGGGTTTGGGGGTAAAAAGGTCAATAAAAAACTCTAAATGGTTAACCTAATAATTAGGATTATGACTAATCTTTCTAACATGACTAATTAAAATGTGGGCCATGGCTAACTAATGCATGGGGTCCACTTAGAGTCTAAGTTACCCCGGGTCCCCGTTACAAGTCGGATTGAGATGAAATTCGAATCCGACTCAAATAATCCCAAAACAATATCATAATAATAAAATAATATCAAAATAATTCAAAGAGGTCAAATGCAAAAATATCCTTAGGCCAGAAATGACATTAAAATATCATAATCACATGGTTAGGCTCTAGGTCAAACAGTCTCTAGGGTTTCACTAGCAAAACGTCAAAACCACAAGTCATTGATTTAAATAATTTTAAAAAGATTTAAAATTACCAAAAATCATATCATGAATTAAATATTATTATTAAAATAATTATAAACACAAAATTTCAAAATTACCATCATTTGGAAAACTGGGTGCTACAATTCTACCCACCTTAGAAAAATTTTGTCCTCGAAATTTAAGATCGATAGTACTCCTTCTAGAGCCTCTAACCTACCCAATATCTAAGGTAACACTTCCTAACACTGGAATAATAAACGAACATCTAAATAGTGTCAATCTAGGAATATCTCCAACACTGCTCTGCTGTACGGCGGTAATGGAACTTCAATAAAATATGGACTGGAACCTATATCCAAGGGACTGGACCTATTTTAAAGTGGTCTTAACTAAGGATGAAAAGGAACTGATCATAGGCTATAGGTATGCTCAAACTATTATCTTCCTATTAACCATCTATTAATACATTCTATTACCATAGGAACGATGCATTACTAAGACATATAGGCCCCTATCTCTCATAACACATTATACTCACCAAAAGACTAGTACATCCTATCAAGGCTGATACTATAATCTCTCATAAATCTTATAAGCTACATGTTTATAGACACACATCCCCACATCAAGGACTAACCTATATATATCTACAACTGATACTAATGGGGTGACGTCCCTATTTCCCAACAATCAAGGTCTAAATTTTTTTTTATCTAAATCATGCAATTTGAAGGAATAGTATACAAGGTCAGGGCATACCATAGCAGTTGGAAGTCTCACCTTGGTGCATTATTCATTCTAGGTCAAAACAGTACTATGGTATCAACACACAAACAATCTAGGGTGTCCTAATTGGAAAGGTAAGGGAACAACAATCATCAAGGTTGTAGGGCTGTCTACCATCCTATATAAAAATTGGTCATTAACAAGCAACTAAGAAATTATTAAAAGGTTACTATTCCATAAAATGGCAAAAATTGAAAATTTAGGCACAATAAATCACAAATAGATTTTTGTCATGACACGATCTAAGTTGATCAATTTCGGGATAAAACGAGATTTAGGCAAGAAGGGAAATCAATGAAATCAAAGTATGAGCACGAGCATCCAATGATGGAGGTTCAGGTCATGATTAAATTTAATTCGACTGAGTACGAATACGAGGTTCATAGGCGATGAAAAGATTTCAAGAAGAATTGTCAAGGCTGTCACGAATGAGACTCTAGGGTCAAGTTTAACTATGTCTCCATTCTCGTAGATTGATACATGAAAAAGCGAACCAAAGTGTAATAGGTTGATCAGACCATCATGTACCGATTCTGATTAGACAATATGTTAGTGGGTGGCCACCCAATAAAATATGTCATGACCAAGCTCGAAAATAGATAAGCTTGCAAAACTAATGCTAATTTAGCAGCACAAGATATAAGGGTGGTAATGATAAATAGAATTACACAGTCCAAGGTTCTTAACCAAACGGGTCAAGTAATCAGATAAGGTACAAGGTTAAGCATCTAAGGAAACAAGCAGAACACCATCACATGTCGGGTCGAAAGAATTGAGTTAAGGCTGGATTTCTAATTGAAATAAGAAGAAATTTAGTATAATGGTAGAGGTTATAGTTTAGCCAGTTGACCAGAAAATCATATCAAGAAAATAGAGTACAAGAAGATGGGTTTTAGTGGGACATGATATACCTACACGAAGGTGAGCTCGTCTAGGTCTTGCATATAAGATTTGTTGGAGGGTAACAGCTAGTATTATATTCCGAATATCAAAGTCACGATAAGGAACGTCAAGGATCTCAATTAGAAAGTGGGAGTTCAAGAGGTGGTAATTAATGCACAAAATAATGAATATCGAGTTAGTCATCTGCTTCTGATACTCTTAAGTTCATCTGGTTATAACTTGCCAATCATATCTTTACGTCACCAGTCTACATATGAAAATTTAACCTTTACTTAAACCCTTACCATGACTACCGTAGGCAATTCCCAATTTCTAAACATCACTCTTGAAGCACAGCCCTCACATTTTGGAATCAACATTAACCATTTATTTAAATTTTCAAGTTCTTTCACCTTGTCTCAAATTTGACCCAAAACCTCTAAATTCCGTTTACGAATTCCTTGAACTTGTTCAAATTGTTCTCCTCGTATTATTTAATTTAAATCTCTAGGCCTTACAAAACTTATCTTCCATCATAAAATCAACTTCAGTATTTTCTTCGACATACACCCTTGAATATTATTCTCCTAAAATATTTCACAACAATCTCTAAACTTCCATAACCGTGTGTTCTCTCTATCCCTAGTCATTTCCTCTCAACATCTTGTTTAATATCCTTATTAAACACAATTAAATTCTCTTTTCCATTACTAACCTTCTACAGAGCCTCAGAGTAAAAGTTTTCCCCAGAATCAATAACCAAGATTTTCTAAGTTCTCAAAACTAGGTTGACCTCTAATATCCTCATTAGTTTGAATACACCTATAAACTATCTCATAACCCCAAAATTTCTCTAAATGTAATTGTTTCCAGATTGGCAGTATACATCTCTTTATTCTATTCGAGACCTTTACCACATTTCTATCTCAAGTTTCCATATGGAACACTCCACATTTGATTTCCTTTAGATCATCATAAAATAACCAGTTACGTCTTCTCTGAGCTACATAATTTACGTCACTTCCTTAGCCTTCTCCATGCAAAAGATACGAAGATTCAAGGGTTTCGAAGTACATCTGGTAGGGACGACAAGATATGGGTAATTAATGTAATGAGACAGAGTTTAAGATAAGAGGTAAATAAGAATGCAAGGGAATAATGGCGAGAAAGAATAATGAAGATATGTTCCTTCTCATCGGTTCAAACGAGAGGAACCCATCAAGCTTAAATTCAATAGCAAGGAATGAGGGTGAATCCAAACAAGAGGAAAAGGAATTCCAATTGAAGTTCAAAATGAGTTTCTCAGGGGTCGTCCCAGAAATCTCTCAAAGAATCCTAAGTGTGATTGAGTACCTTGGATTTAAAATATTAATCTAAATACAAAATTAAATCAACAACTACAAAATTTTATCAAAATTATCAACTACCATGATTCAAAGTTCTACAATGAATCCACAAAATCAAATTCAAATCAAGGAAAAAAGGTGAATCAAACAAGGAAAAGGAGTTTAAATCGGAATTCAAAATGAGATTCTCAAGGGTCATCCCAGGAATCTCTCAAGGAATCCTAACAGTGATTGAGTATCCTCTCATCCTAACATCTTAATTTATATATCCTATAGCAGGCTCGTAGTAGTACAACTAAGTCGTTGCGCTACTACGAAATCGTACTAATGCGAATCTCGACCTGCATGGGCCACCACTAAAAACGTCACGACCCGTACCCAGTTGGGTACGAGAACGTAACAACGCCCAGCCTACGCCACAGTGTCGACGTAGAACGCTGTCCTAGGTCAACATCTAACAATATAACGCTAACAGTTTATACTCCCCGAATGGGGGTGACATAGCAGATACAGTCTCAATCAATCTAAGGTAGAGCATGATAAGGATAATAAATCTAAAATCCAAAAGAGATACAGATAGAAGTCAAGTGTCTAAGATACAAAATCAAAAAATATATCTCAAAACTCAATACAGTAATCGACAAAGTAAATACAACTACAGACAATGAAATAACTATCTAGACAACCTCTAAAGTGTCTCCTCTAGGCTAGCAGGCAACCTCCAAGCTATCTGTAAAATTTATCAACAGGTCCAGTCAGGACAGGAGCGAGTACATACATCTCAACAGTTTATAGCAGGTTAGAAAATATAATCATGCAGTAAAGTAAGATACAGGTACTGAAAGAAATGCGGTATGTAAACAGAGAGAGAACTGTAATAGAAATATCTACTATAAATAGAGAACTAATATGTGGCTAGTGAGTCAGAGTACAACATGGACATGTAAATGGCATGGGATGATTCTTATAAGACACTAAGGAATGATTATGATAAGATACTACTGGTGTATTATCACATGTCCACTTCTACTCCCCGTACCCCCAATCAATACACAAGGATCCAACCAGGTTATGTTATGATTCCATGTACAGCCCCGAAGGGTGGTAAGCCCCGAAGGGTGATAAGCCCCGAAGGGTGGTACATAGTAGACCCATAAATGGGATAAGGATTCCAGGAAGACTCTGTGATCATAAGAGTATATGTCACAAGTGATCGAAGAACCAACGAAGCATAGTGATACGCCATGTAAGTGAAACGCACAGAACATAGAGTACCCGATACTCCCTAAGGATAATCTCAAGAAGGGATCCATATAGTACCAATCCGTGTGACCAACGTGACAGTACAAGTAAAGTAATTTAATGCAAGAAATAATTCTAAACATGATATAAAATGATCAGAGAATGTACTCGCCTGATATCTGAATGTCCAAGGTACAGATACTCACCGAGGAGAGGTGTCTGGCTCCTAATTAGAACAGCATAAGTCACAACATGTCCAGAAGGGTAATATAAAGCACTACAATGCATTCTACATGAATCTAGGTCAAACTAGGGCAAAGTCAACCCTTGGTCAACTCTGGTCAACTGCACTAGTCAAACTAGGTCATGTCCTAACCCAGCAAGTCTTACTGGGCCTAACCAAGACTATCCTAGCAAGCACACATCAATACAAGGCTATACAACCCAACATACACCCAACTCTATATAGCATGCAATTATTCAATACTCAATATGCAAGAATTCACATTAGATATACTAGGTAATCTATTACTTTAAGCTATACATGTCTACACATATATACACATACTATATTGGTATTCAACATTAGGTCTATAATCATGGCATTTCAATAGCTATATAAACTTATATATTACAATACAATATGCTACCATATATATAATATACATACATAGTTAAGTTAACTATATTCATAAATACTTATTAAGAGGCTATGTGTGTATGTGAACATGGCAAAGGGGCAAGTGAGGGTTAAATGGGCATACTAGTGTATACATATCAAAGAGTGTCAAAGTGTAAGTGAACAAAGTGTCAAGTACGATAGTGTCAACATAGTATAAGGGGTACATGAGGTAATACAGAATTTGTGTTAACATAGAATATTATATCTCATTAATATATTGCATACATTACATCTATTATTACATTACATTCATGCTTGCATTCATTATCATTCATTTATTCTCTTGCACTACTATATGCACCATACATTACATACTATGGAACCTACTTATTCATTACAAGTCTATATACATGCTTACATTAGATATGATACTTACACCTCATACATTTAATTAAAAATTTACTCATGCTTGTATTCTCTATTTAATTACATAATGTATATACATTAACATGTGTTAAAATCAAATAGAATATTATATTACACACAAGGGTGTACAAAATGCATATGCCGAATAGTAAATCCTACTAATAATCAATACTGTACCATCTCAGCATGAATTAAAATCTAGGATTAAAGTATGTTATAGATCTATGTGTTAGCTTTCCAAAACTTCAAACGGATCGTGTTTTCGTTTTTGAAAACTCCCGGAATCGCGAAAACACCGAGAACGCGTTTGTCTTTCGTACAGCTGACACTCAAATAATTCTCTAGAAAGTTACAGAAATAATTAGGCCTGTTAATACATGTTTTTGGAAAGCTAACTTCAATACGCTTCTTTTAAAAAAAATGGGAGATTAAACCGAGCTTTGAGCTAGAAGTTATGACATTTCTAAGTTAGGACTGGAATTAAAAACGTGGATAAAATTATGACGGATTTAGATAGTTTGAGCCAAAAGAATACACAATATATATCCTAATTACCCACAACAATAATGACAATAATAATATGAGGAACCACACTCACAAACTTGATTATATAATCATCATGAACCATTTATTACATATATAAATATAGATACACTCTCATTACAATATATATATATATATATATATATATATATATATATATATATATATATATATATATATATATATATATATATATACATACACAAATCTATATATGTTACATGAACACATCTATAAGAGATACATGAATGAATTGTAAAGTACTCAAGAACACATCTCTACATATTCAAATCTGAGATTTAATATGAATTAATTCATTTAATCAATATTTTAAATATAAAATGTGTCCAAGTTTGGGGGTTTTTTCCCATGAACACAAGACACAACAATAATATAATAGAAATCCCTAAAGGACACATAATGGACACAAGAGGACACAAAATAGGGACACAATAATGGGGGTCATTCCTATGGTTAAAACTTTCCTAAATGCAAAATGGAGAAATAAAAGAGAAGGAAATATTACCTAAAGGAGAGAAAATCCAAGGAGAAAGGCTTCTTCCTTGGGAGAGCTTGAGAGCACTTGGGGAAGAAGACTTATCAAATAAAGGAAATGAGATGGGAGTCCTATTAGGGCCGGCCACAATGGTTATCCCCCCCCCCATTGAATATTACAAGTTTGCCCTCCCTTAGTTACAAGTGTTTAAAACAATTTTTGGTTAGGGTTTGGGGGTAAAAAGGTCAATAAAAAACTCTAAATGGTTAACCTAATAATTAGGATATGACTAATCTTTCTAACATGACTAATTAAAATGTGGGCCATGGCTAACTAATGCATGGGGTCCAACTAGAGTCTTAGTACCCCGGGTCCCCGTTACAAGTCGGATTGAGATGAAATTCGAACCCGACTCAAATAATCCCAAAATAATATCATAAATAATAAAATAATATCAAAATAATTCAAAGAGGTCAAATACAAAAATCCTTAGGCCAGAAATGACATTAAAATATCATAATCACATGGTTTGGCTCTAGGTCAAACAGTCTCTAGGGTTTCACTAGCAAAACGTCAAAACCACAAGTCATTGATTTAAATAATTTTAAAAGATTTAAAATCACCAAAAATCATATCATGAATTAAATATAGTTATTAAAATAATTATAAACACGAAATTTCAAAATTACTCTATTTGGAAAACTGGGTGCTACATCGGGTGCACGGGGGATGCCTTGAGAGGTGTCCGTGGGAGCGGGGTGGAACAAAGATCTTGGGCACGATCAGTTCGGATAATGATGGAGTGAGGAGGGAGTTATGGTAGAGTTTGTGAAGGTTTGGGGAGAGAAAGCTTCTGTGAAAATGCTTCTGGGAAGTTTCTCTTCGTTTGTACGAGGGAGAGTAGTTGGTAGTGAGAAAGTTAGGGAGTAAATTAGGGAGGTGATGGGAACATTGAGGGAATGGGGTGGACGGGTGAATGGGTTTGGGTTTTACTTTTATTTATTTCATTTACTATTAGAAAGAGGGTTTAGGTTGGGAATAAATGGCTGGGTTTGGGTCCGAACCAAAAAACTCAACCCGACCATTCCAATCTCACCAAAATGCATTCTAATGAATCGACTATATATAATACTAATACTAATACTAATAATAATCATAATAATAAATATTAATAACTAATAATAATAATATAAAATAATAACTAATATTAATATAAATTTATTCTAAAATTATATTAACAGCAATTTAAACCTAAATGAATCAAAAACCAAATTTGGGTCTACAAGCTTCCTCCCAAGAAAATTTCGTCCTCGAAATTTCAAAGATAAGGGCCAGGGTACAATCAGTCTATAACAAGTAAGGGTATTCCTCAAATATCATTCTTCCTTCTTTAGAAAATGAAGTCCCTACTAGCTTATGATGGCGAATTTTCGTTTCTGTTCCTGAATTGTTAGTCACTGCAATAATCTTGTAAAATTTTGTCTTTCTACCTTTAAACATATATAACATTCTGGAACAATCTGTTGTACTCCTTCATTCGCTAAACTACTAGATATCTAGAAAATTTTAACCCATGTAGTACTGCTATATATGTTGCATCGTGTAACTTTATAACCCTTTTGTTCCTAAGTGAAATATCATAATTTGATACCCTATTCGGTATCATGTCTTAATAATCTAGTATCCAGTATCTGTACTTGTATCAGTCACTCGATATCAGTGTCGTAATCTGATATCACATCTCCAACTCAAAATGTCAAAACCTAATATTATGTCAAAATCGAGTATCATGTTTTAATACTTCCAATTGTCATAATAATATATTTTTTTCATGGTAAAGTCTTAAGTTATATGGTTACTGCCACTGTCGTTTTTTGAATTCGTCATAATTCTTATTGAAATACAAATCACTTGATCTTTTTGTTAAGCAAACTTGGAGCTGTACATTATAATTCTAACCCAAAATATAGCCCATAATCCAAGCCAAGCCTTGGTAGGCTCTCAATAACAAATTATGAATAAATTTGAAATAAGATTACTAATTAAATATTAATATAATCCTAGAATT